>JAJLRJ010000007.1:43300668-43333168 GCA_024195265.1 Dendrophyllia cribrosa | reverse complement strand
TTGCCAGGAAAAAAGAACAGGTGTTTTAAAGGCAACAATTCTGTTGAAATAAGCACAGCGAACGCAGTTGGACAGTTAAACCTCGATGACATCCAGATTGATCTAATCGATGACAATTCCACGCTGAAAGACCAGAAAGGAAAAGAAGAAAAGATCGCGGCCGGCAGCAATGGAAATCCCACTGATACGAAAGAAAGTTTAAAGTGTCCATTGAATGATAGCCCAGATGCTGAAGGGGCAGGAAATATTGCTTCGCGCCGAAGAAGGATTCGTGTTGTTGAAGCAAGCGATACAGTTGTCGTTCAAAGAAGAAACGCCAGAGTTTTACAGAAGAAATTTGGCGAAAATATCCTTTCTGAAACTTCGAAGATTTTTAAGAAGAAACTGTAATATGTAACATTTACGAGTTGTTTCATGTCATGTATTTAGTTATTAGTGATGGCTGTATGTATATGCTAATTATGCAGTGGTCGTAACTCGGAAGGTTTTTTGAAATATCCTTCTCTTCGTTTGCGAAAAATTAAAGAAAAAAGGAAAAACTCTGGACTCCACTCTGGGGCAGTGTAAAAAATATTCCTCTTGGGACTTCCTTTTTCTGTAGTAGACCACGAGAAAGCATTTTATAGGCATTTTATCTTATGCCTAAGTTATCAGTATACTTGAATTAAAACTGCGCACGAAAGAAGATTGGCCAAAGATTTCGAAAATTTTTCATAAAATGTCCGAAAAATGCAAATGAAAATTCAGTTCAAACCAGTTTCGGGTTTGTTCTAACATTGTCGAAGACTCTTGCTTTTTACTTGAAAATTGGCCGCAAATTTTCGAAGTTGTCGGATGGTCAATCGCACGTTTCCGATCATTTTCTGAACTTAGATTATTCAAAGATTACCGAAAGCGTCCGAAAATTTCCAACGAAGAGCGGATGATGTCGACATGACTGATGGCATACCACGGCATGTGCAATGGCTGTATTCTTCATGGCACGAGATCAAAATAATATGTAAATAAACAAGTATAAATAAATAATTATTGATAAATATGTCGTTCATTCTCCCCATTCTTGATTACCGTGATGCCGCATGGAACTATTGTTTCGGCGTGGAGTGTCAATACCGATAAGTTAGAGAAGTTACAGAGGAGAACAGCATGCGTCGTTGTGTGGATGGACAGCAGTGATGAAGCGCTAGACTATGTAGGATACATGCACAACATTAGAACGTAGGCGCGAAGGGAATGTCTTAAAGTTAGTAAAGCACCCCACAATTTGTTAGTAGATCATAGTAACGTAATATGTAGAATGACAAGGCAGAGCAATATACTGCCGTCAATAAGACTGGAATGTACTGAAAGGGCGTTTTATTTCCAAGGCTGTCTAGATTTTAATCAAAATATGGAGGTTTGTTTAGTTTTATTGTAATATAGTTTAGAGTAGTTTGATCTAGTACTATATTTAGTACTTTATGTATTTTATAACCATCATGACTACATAGGGCCTCTAGTGATATCAGTTTTTCACTGTTGTAAATGCTGTAAGAGTTGCCCTGTTGAAATAAAACGTATCTTATCCTAGCGCGCTTTGCGTGGTTGAAAATCATTAACCATAATTCTATGGAAATTTAGAGAAACCAGCACTCCCTTCATGTTTCGATAACTTCTAAAGTAACACAAGTGTAAGTTTGCGAGAACTTGAAACAGCTGTGGAAACACACACCTTAAGCTTTTGTTTCCGTCGTGTCAAGTCACTCGATTCGCTTGTTAAGCTTGTAAAGCGCGCGCATGCGCTCTAAAACAGTACTTTAGATGGCTTTTCGCACAAATTCGCAGAATACGCATACCGGGCGGGGAGTTAAAAAATCAATAGCCCACGTACAGGATCACTTTTCCTCGTCCCATTCTTCTCGCCGGCCTCGTCGGCTCGCCCTGGCTGCTCCGCCCGCTCGTCCTGGCGGCAACGCTGCCAAGATGCTCGTATGCGCACGATACCCCAAACAAGTGAGCCTGCTTGCAGAGTCTCCTTCGATCTTCCTCTTCACGATTTTTCTAGGAAGATCGAAGGAGACTCTGCAAGCAGGGTAGCAGGCTATTGAAATGTAGCAACTGTTATTCGTTCTGGAGTTCTCACTACTGCAAAGGGCATGCTTCACTTCGAAAATTACTGTGCAAATATTTTTAAAAATCGGAACACATAAAACTGCGTCAATTAACGAATCAAATTTCATTTTAAAAATCTCTCCGGAATTTTAGCTTAATTTCCAAATTTCCTTACTGGGCTCTTTGTTGAGAGTTGTTGCCCGAGTTGTTGGCATGTTTTTGTTGCTGTTTCTGTTGTTATTATTTAAAGTTCTTAAGAGTTGTTTGTATTTTTGTTGTTTAGTCCAAAGTCGTTTTCATTTTGCTCGTTCCGAATTGTTTTTTGTCGTCATGGTTGTTGTTGTTGTTGTTATCGTTTAGTTCATGCATAGTTAATAGAATAAACTGGTTATGAAACTCAGTCAGTCCTTTGTTATATGTTTTTGTTCTCCATTTCTTTTGTTCGTTTACCTTGACCCTGCACAAAACACAAAAGGTATTGAAATGCATATGACCAACTGACCAGTAGAAACATTTGGGCTCACACGTTAAACAAAACAATGTGCAGGGTCACGGTTCGTTCAACATAAAACAAAGCAGCTTTGTACACTCTTTTTGAAATTTATTGAGCTTCATAACCAGTTTGTTGAGCTTCATAACCAGTTTGTTAAGCTTCATAACCAGTTTGTTGAGCTTCATAATCAGTTTGTTGAGCTTCATAACCAGTTTGTTGAGCTTCATAACCAGTTTGTTGAGCTTCATAACCAGTTTATTGAGCTTCATATCCAGTTTGTTCTATTAACTATGGTTCATGTTTCTGTTGCTTTTTAACTCATGAATACGTGAATCTGTGACTGAGTTTTAACATTTGGGTGAAAATTTCACTCGACAGTTCGATCGGCTGTAAACATTAATCCCGCGATATGTAATGGTCACCTGTCTTATCCATGGGGACGGCGTTGTAATGAGGGGGGGGGGGGGGGGGGGGGGGAGTTGTACGCAGGGGGTGAGGAGTCGGTGGAACAAAACGCCTAGGAGAGGAGAGGCACAATCTCTTATTGTTGCATGGTGTGCCTGTAACCTCTAGAAAGTTATTTTCAGAATCAACTCTATGTACATTGAATAGTTGAATAGTAAAATATTTTGAACGTCGCGTTTGTGAGTTATAGAGATTTGAATTTACAAAATGCTAATTAGATGACGTCAACCCGGGAATCATTTATTATACAACTACTTGTTTTCACATCCAAGTCATATTTTTTACGAATCAATCGACTATCCACAGTTTGTTTTTAGCATTTATCAAATCAATTATCTTCAAGCTGTAAACTGCGCATTGTAAATTGAGGGTGTGAATGGGGTTAACCGACTAGCGACAAAGGACGAAAAATATTACTGACTACCGACAAAACGAGGAAAAAATTGCCGACTAGCGACAAATAAATTCTAACCGACAACCGACATGGTCCGACGTGAAGGGATGTTTGTATTAGAAAGAAGAGCATTTTGAATTTATTTTTAACGCAGATTCCAAATTTCGTCAATTATAGAATTTGTCAAATTACTTTAAAGCCCCGGGATCCTCCTTTTCGGAGAACAGCGGCGGGCTCATTTCTAGAACAGCGGCTCGTAAGCGAGCCGACGAGACGCCCTGCTGTTGTGTCATGATTCTCAGATACTTTTGCCTAAACTTTTGCCTGCTTTTGAGACGTCAATATAAAGTCGTATTGACGTCTCAAAAGTCAGCCTGTGATTGGTTGAAAACTTCTGCGGCAATTTAATGGTTTCCTTCCCTAGAAAAGAAAAGCTTCAAATTATCTTCAAAGTAAGGGCTAAAATGTTAATTACTTTGTCAAGTTTGGTAGATAAAACAACACGGTATTCAATGAAACGATCCTTTCTATTGAAAGTTAACGATGAGATGGGTTTTAAATATCTTTTTGTTTGTTTGAACAGTTTGTTTACATCAAACTGTGCTATGTGCCCGCTAATCACGCCACAACGCGTTGTTAGCATACAATTTGTGGACGAAGGGGATGTTACTGAGGTGTTTGAGGATCACAGGGAAGTACAAATTGATGACTTTGAGACAGATTCGGATGACGAGGAATCAGATTTTGAAGAACATTCAGAGCTTGTCAATGGAGCGTGTGTTACACGATCCGGCAGGGCTGTTCGTGCATTTGTGCGTCTCGACATGTGACGGTAAGAAGTAATAATAGTTGTAAAATCATTAAAGATCCATTAAACGGTGCAGATTGATACGCATGGCAGCGAAATTGTTGGCAAAAAACAAAGAAACCCCACAGTAAAGCCACGAGAGCCATTGAATAATAAGTGTAATAAGTGTTTGTGGACTTCCGTAGCTAACAAAATTACGTATCCCAAAGGCTAAAGTGGGCATTTCACTCTTGTCAAATTTACCTCTCTTGATTTAGGTCCCGTCCACACGTATACGTTCGTAAACGCATATTTTTTTATGCGTTTAGGCCTCCGGTCCACACGTAAACGATGAAAACGGTCACCCTAAACGGATATTTTCGAAAACGCTCTCCAAAGTGGATATTTTTGAAAACGCCGTTTACTCGTTTACGTGTGGACAGCGTAAACGGATATTTTCGTAAACGCTGATGTCACAGCTGTTTATGGCGCATGCTCAAGTTATCTAGCCCATGCTCAATGCAGATTTTAAGCGTTTACGTATCGTTTTAGCGTTTACGTGTGGACAGGTGAAAACGAATCGTAAACGATGGCTAGCTTCGTGTTGACGGGAGCGTTTTAGATAAAAAAAAATATGCGTTTACGAACGTAAACGTATACGTGTGGACGGGGCCTTACTTCGATGCCCTGTAATCGACAGGAAAACAAATTCACATCTAGAATAAAAGCTTTGGTGATTTTATCGGTATACTAGATTTGCAAATAAAAGTGGGGTAAACGATCATGTTGCTAAAAAACAGAGTTAACTAGGTTTAAGTGCAATCAAATAATGAATTATTGCAAGTTTTACACTTCGTCTAGAGTTTAAAGTCTTAAAACTGTGCAAATTACATAACAAATGTGAATAATTAACTTGCATGATCTTGCATTTTTAATTATTAACTGAGATTTACTGACAACCGACAAAGGTCGAAATTTTAACCGACAACCGACAAAGTAATGAAATTTTAACCGACAACCGACATATGGACCCCTCCCCCCCCCCCCCCCCCCCCGCCCTATTCAGACCCTCTAAATTGGTGTAGAAATAATGGCAAATTCCCGGGTTGACGTCATCTAATTAGCATTTTGTAAATTCAAATCTCTATAACTCACAAACGCGACGTTCAAAACCAGAAATATTTTACTATTCAACTATTCAATGTACATAGAGTTGATTCTGAAAATAACTTTCTAGGGGTTATAGGCACTTTAACGCTGATGTTGTGTTTTCCATGGCTAAATTATCTTGTTGGCAGCCGCTTAGTTCAGGTTTGTTGTTATTGGAATTCGAGGGCCACAGGTTTGTCAGTCACATACGACTGTTAAGTGTCACACTCGTTAAACAAAGTCGATTCATTTATTTTTTATAGAAACACGTTTCATGGCTAAAAAGTATGTTTCATACGTTAAACTAAAATAACAAATATATTATACGTAGTCTCGAAACCAGGCGAGAAAAACAACGAACAACAAGGGTTTGGCCTTCCTTCCTATCTTCTGATTGGTGGATTAAAAGATTCACCCACGCATTGCACCTTTTAGCTCGTTTGATATCTCATGACGGCAAAATGGTAGCGAACGTAAAGATTTTTATATCTTCATTCTTTACAGTGAAGATAAAATTATTATCTTTACATGTGTCCAGATATGATTTTTTCGTAGTGGGAGAAATCCTTGTATTTCACTGAAGTTTATATAATAAAGCTTTATATTTATTCTAAAATAACAAATATATTATGCGTCGTCTCGAAAACGAGGTGAAAAACAAAAGATTCCTATTCAAGGTCACCAAGGGTGTGGCTTCCCTTCCTATCTTCTGATTGGTGGATTAAAACATCCACCCACGCATTGCAAAACGAATTTAGGGAAATGCAGCAAATTATGAGTCCAAAGCTTACTTTCCATAATTCGAGTTCTGAAAGCACACTGAAATGGCGTCAGCATCGAGTTTCGAGACTATGAGCCGTGATTTTCCAGGAAAAAAGAACAGGGGTTTACGAGGCAGCAATTCTGTTGAAATAAGCACACCGAACGCAGTTGGTCCATTAAACCACGATGACATCCAGATTGATCTTATCGATGACAATTCCACGCTGAAAGACCAGAAAGGAAAGGAAGAAAAGGTCGCGTCCGGCAGCAATGGAAATCCCATAGATACGGAAGAAAATTTCAAGTGTCCATTGAATGAAAGCGCAGATGATGAAGAGGTAGAAGATATTAATCCGCGCCGAAGAAGGATTTGTGTTGTTGAAGCAAGCGATACAGTTGTCGTTGAAAGAAGGAACACCAGAGTTTTACAGAAGAAATTTGGCGAAAATATCCTTTCTGAAACTTCGAAGATTTTTAACAAGAAATTGTAACATGTAAAATTTACGAGTTGTTTGTCATTTATTGTTATTAGTGATGGCTGTATGTATATGCTAATTATGCAGTATTCTTAAGAAGGTTTTTATGAAATATCCTTCCCTTCGTTTGCGAAAAATTGAAGAAAAAAAAGAAAAACTCTGGACTCCACTCTGGGGCCAGGGTAAAAAATATCCCTCTTGGGACTTTTTCTGTAGAAGACCACGAGAAAGCATTTTATAGGCATTTTATCTTATGCCTAAGTTATCAGTATACTTGAAATGAAACCGCACACTGAAGATTGGCCAAAGATTTCGAAACTGTTTCATAAAATGTCTGAAGAATGCAGAAAAAAATATTCAATTCAAACCAGTTTCGGGATTTGTTCTAAGATTGTCGAAATTTCGAAGTTGTCGGGTGGACCACGAGAAAGCTTTATATAGCCATTTTATCCTATGCCTAAGTTATCAGTATACTTGAATTGAAATCGCACACTGAAGATTGGCCGAAGATTTAGAAAATGTTTCATAAGTTGTCCGAAGAATGCAGAAAAAAATTCATTTCAAACCAGTTTCGGAATTTGTTCTAAGATTGTCGAAGACTCTTGCTTTTTACTTGAAAATTGGCCGCAAATTTTCGACGTTGTCGGATGGTCAATCGTACGTTTCCGATCATTTTCTGAACTTAAATTATTCAAAGATTACCGAAAGCGTCCGAAAATTTCCGACGAAGAGCGGAAGATGTCGACATGACTGGTAGCATACCACGGCATATGCAATGGCTGTATTCTTCGTGGCACGAGATCAAAATAATATGTAAATAAACAAGTATAAATAAATTATTATTGATAAATATGTCGTTTATTCTCCCCATTCTTGATTACCGTGACGCCGCATGGAACTATTGTTGCGGCATGGGAGTGTCAATACAGATAAGTTAGAGAAGTTACAGGGGAGCACAGCATGCGTCGTTGTGTGGATGGACAGCAGTGATGAAGCGCTAGACTATGTAGGATACATGCACAACATTAGAACGTAGGCGAGAAGGGCATGTTTTTAAGTTAGTCAAGTTAAGCACGTGCTGCCAACAATTTGTTAATTGATCATTTTAAGCCTAATAGGGACGAAATATGTAAAATGATAAGGCAGAGCAACCATCTTAAACTGCCGTCAATCAGACTGGAATGTTCTAAAAGGGCGTTTTATTTCCAAGGATGTCTAGATTTTAATTAAAATATCGAGTATTGTTTAGTTTTATTGTAATATAGTTAAGAGTATTTTGATCTAGTACTATATTTAGTACTTTATGTATTTTATAACCATCATGACTACATAGGGCCTCTAGTGGTATCAGTTTTTTACTGTTGTAAATGCTGTAAGAGTTACCCTGTTGAAATAAAACGTATCTTATCCCAGCGCGCTTTGCGTGGTTGAAAATCATTACCCATAATTCTATGGAAATTTAGAGAAACCTGTATTCCCTTGATGTTTCGATAACTTCTAAAGTAACACAAGTGTAAGTTTGCGAGAACTCGAAACAGCTGTGGAAACACACACCTTCAGCTTTTGTTTCCGTCGTGTCAAGTCACTCGATTCGCTTGTTAACCCTATTCAGACTGGGGGGGGAGGGGGGGGGGGGGGCTTTTCGAACCCCCCCTCCAGTAAAATTGTGATAACTCTTACACCGAAATAGCTATGAGGCTGAAATTTTCTGACTTTTCCTAGAATTTATCTAGGGACATTTTGGTATCCATAACATGTCAATGTGATTAACCATGTTGCCATGGCAACCGGTTTTTTGACACATAGGTTTTCAAAATATTAAAATATGGTGAATTTTTTAATTTAAGATCTTGTTCTTTGACTTATAGTGCATTTTCTTGTTAAAATAGTTTTTTCTTGGGACTAGTTCTTGAAAGACATCAAAAATTTTTAACATCAAATATTTGGGGGGGAGGGGTAGGTAAATTTTTGCTCTCTTTTACTTATAGACAAACATTTTGTACTATTTCAGTATTAAATAACGCTTCTAAGTTCCTTGTTTGGATAATACACATTAGTTTGATACGTGTTTTATACATTCTGATCCTTTTCTCTTTTAGATACTTTTTAAATTTTAATTTAAACAAAAAAAAAGAAAATCCAAGATGGCGGACAATAATTTCAAAATTATAGTTTTATCGCTTTTCATTGCTTTTTCTCGCTTTACAAGTGTGTCCTTGTTTGTATTTAATATGTTTTAATATTAAAGAGATGATTTTACAGTTGTATTTGATATTTTAAGTATCTGGATGGAAAAATATCAAAGAAACGTCGGAAAACAAAAAATGACGTCATTGTGACGTCATAATTGGGTGTGGCAGGTCAAAAGTGGGTGTGAGGTTTCCTTGTATGGACGTGAACATTGTGTGAAAATTTCATGGTCCTAGCCTTACTGGTTCCAGAGATATAGAGGGGGGGTCCGAGGAGTCCCCCCCCCAGTCACAGATTGCCTAAAAAAGCCCAGTCTGCGAGCAAGCTGTGCTGGGTTAAATTAAAGGGGATTGGGGAGGGAATGAGAAGGGCCTCCCTAATCCCCTTTAACCCAGCACAGCTTGCTTGCAGGCTAGTCCTGTAGGGGTTTTGCTTTTTTTTTTCTACTAATTGTAGATTTGCACATTTTTAAAACAAATTTTGTATTTAATTGTTTAATTTTATTTAGTTTTGTTTATTTAATTGTTTATTAATTTTGTTATTTGTAACATTGGTATTACGTTTCATTGTTTATTAGTTTTATTGTTATTTATTATTCTATTAATAAGAAAAAACAACAACTATACAATAAAAACTATAATAATAACCACAAATCAATGAAGAGTGCCCGATCTATCGTCTGATCTTTGGATAATATGATTATATTGATTACGATTACGATTTTTACATTTTTACATTTTTACAATCATCCGAAGCCCGAAGCGATGCTATAAATAATTTGAAACTGGTCTCACTAGAATAGTCAACAGCCATAAGAAAAAAGAGCTCGTAGAACCTATTCTAAATTTATATTATTCCCAGAAGAAAGTTAAAATGAACAAGATCACTAAAATCTGACTCACTACATTCTGACTCACGCTAGCTATTCACTTTGACGATCGGAAGTTTAACACTCGCGGAGCGTAAGCTATTCACGAAATTCGGATGGAAGGGCTATAGTCTTATGGAAAGTGTTTTACTGAACTAGTTCATCAGCTAAAGTGAAAAAGCAAAAGCTATTTTCTTTGCTAACAATTCAAAGCGTGAAAAACATCCGCTGTCGACAGGACGCATGATGTTAATTTGAGATCTAATTTAATTTATAGTCAAATCGCCGAGCAAAAAGTGTTTGTACCGATAAACAACATTCTTTTGCTAAAACACATGCATGCGTTTCTTTTACCAGACAATTCAGCCAAGACTGACGGCGTCTTTATGCCAAAGCTGAAATTAATTAAAATTTGACAAATACTGAAGGCGAGGGAAGCGGTTTAAGCTTTACATAAATCGTGTAATGTCAACGCGCCAAAACTAACTCGAAACATAGCGGTTCGGCTTGATGTAAAACCAAAACACCATAGTTATTTACTAATAGAGATATAACAAAATCAAGTAAAGAGTCTAACTGCGTAACATTAAAACACTTACGGAATCAGTTTTGGTTTTACTTCGGTACGTGCACCTTCCATTCCGCTCGCTGACAAAGGAACCAAAATGTTTTCTGACCCTTTTCAAAGTCACGCAAAGTAACGTGACGCCGCTTATACGATCTCCTACATATCGTCTCGGGTAGAAGGATAAAAAGACGCTTCTTTCGCTGGAGACGAGCAATCTACTTTATTGCTGAGATTACTGCCTTTCCTGCCTCTTCGATTTTTTATCGCGAGCTTCTCATACAGCAGAAAGAACGCAACAGATACCGCAATGAATTATGGGAAACTCCTGAGTTCAACGAACGCGGAATCAGCCTCCAACTGATTTTTCACAAAACATATAAGTCTAAAAGCACCTCTTCAATTCCAAACTTCGGTCACAGCAAGGTGTCACAAATGGGCTGCAACTCACGATCGTATAGTTTTTTTTTTAGAGAAAACGTGCTTTTAGACTCCGTCTGGATCGGCTTGCCTACCGACTGTGAACGGCCGCAAGAGTGCCAACATCAGCACAATTCAACAGTCGAAAAAGCAAAACACCAGTCGTTTCTTTGAAAGGTGCTAGTGACTTACGGGTTTCCGGACTTAATGATGTCCTTCAACCACCAGACGAGCACAAATAAGGCGAACAAAGAAATTAAATTGACTACAGGAGCTCAAAGCCAAATGTAAGCTTCGACCATCCTTACTTTCCCGCTTTGATTTGAATATTACGACGTCATGTACACGTGATAATTCCTATGAAAAGGACTCTTTCCAGATCTCTTCCGTAGTTAGCGCGAAAGTGCTTTCTGCTAACGTTAACAAGTTAAAACTCCGGGCGTTATATAATTACTTCAAGGTAAAACCAAAAATTACCTCGACGCTTACTTACAGTGCATTTTAACTGTTTGTTCTCATCAACACATATTAACACATAAGCAATCCCAGTCGTTTTCATCGTTTTCGAGCGTTTTAGTGTGAAAACGATACGAAAACGCTTTTTGCTTCGTTTTCGCCAAGACTTCTGAAACTTCTGAAAACGCATTTCATGGACGGGGCCTTAGTGGCAAACACGGACAGGGGCGTACTCAAATAAAGTTCAGTTCCACAGACATTCAGGAAGGAAAATTTTCTCGAAGTGAAGTTTCAACTAAGTAAAATAGCACAAACTTCAACTAATCCCTCGACTCTCCCTGGGCAAGTCTCTCCTAAAAGGCACAGCGAGCAAGGGGGTGGAGGGGTGTGGGGGGTTTATGTGGGAACGTCACAGGCTACGGCTTACAAAAAAAGCACACTCCGATCTTGCCATTCAAACAGTAGCTTATTTTTCTCCCAGAACATGGAAAAACTCAATAAAAAAACAGATCTCGCTTTGAATCTTACCATGGCCCGTAACTGATATGCTGTTTACTGGTTACCCAAATTCAGAATATAGAAGCAGTTCGCATTGAAAATATTTTACGGACGTTTTAGCGTTTAATATTTAGGTGTATTTATGAGTGGTAAAATGAAGTTACCACGAACAATTTAATACACAGAAAAACATAATTTTATAAACAGAAACTAAAAATCTCGAGACCACTCTTGACCGAGATCTTTGGGCGAAACTAAACTTTTCTAACATTAAAAGTATATTATTAGAAGACATATTATTAAGAAGTATATTATTAAGAAGTATATTATTAAACTGATCTTATTTTATTGAGATAGGTATTTTCTTGCAGCGAGAACGTTTGGTCTAAAGCTTGGTCTGAAACACTATACATGCTCTCTTGCGGCGCTTGAGCGCAATCGAAGAATTTGAATTGGTTTAGATTTTCATTGGAATCTATGGGAATTAATTCTGAACTCTCGCTCTCGCTCCCGCTCTCATAAAGTTTGAATTATCGTCGACTATCGCTCTCGTTATTTCAAACACATTCGAATCGATGCATTGAGTTCTGCATTAAATTAAAGTTTTGATTTATAAAGTTGTTCTGCTTCACATGAAACGATTTTTACAATCATCCGAAGCCCGAAGCGATGCTATAAATAATTTGAAACTGGTCTCACTAGAATAGTCAACAGCCATAAGAAAAAAGAGCTCGTAGAACCTATTCTAAATTTATATTATTCTCAGAAGAAAGTTAAAATGAACAAGATCACTAAAATTCTGACTCACGCTAGCTATTCACTTTGACGATCGGAAGTTTAACACTCGCGGAGCGTAAGCTATTCACGTATTTTTACACATACGATTTTTGTCGCGCTCTCCAATGCAACTTTTTGTCGCAAGTGTAAACAAGCGGCGATTTCTGTGCGATTCGGGTGCGACATTTGCTGTGATTTTCCGAGGTTTAGATCCTAGATGGAACACTTATGCATAAAGTAAAGTTGACTCCATTGGCATCCGACCATTTGGTGGAAAGTTATTGTGCTTATAACAGCTAGGCGGCCTTATTTCAACTTAATGGGCTGGTTAATAAATAACCAATGGGATATTCGACCTAAAAAGACTGTTTTTGAAAAAAAAGACTGTTTTTGAAAAAACTATATATCAAAATAGTGGAATTTTCCCCTAAAATTGTTTTGAAAAAATAAAACATATTTTTGGTATAATACCACCTTAATGCAAAATTTTCCATGTTTTAGGGTACCATTCCCGCCTTAAAGTAAATATAACGTCCTGAGTTAAATGACATATGGAGTTGAGCTTAACGATAGGGTGTTTGCCCAGTATAGATACAGAAGCAGTATAGTATATATAGTATATAGTATATATATATATATATATATAGTGTATATAGTATATAGCAGTATAGCAGTATAGATACAGAAGCAGTAGCAGTAGCAGTGAAGTCCACTAATTACTAGCATTCGTTTTACTGCATTCAAAACAAACAAACGAACGAGATAAAAACAGAAACACACACACACATACAATGCGATGCTATAAATAATTTGAAACTGGTCTCACTAGAATAGTCAACAGATCTGATCTAGCCATAAGAAAAAAGAGCTCGTAGAACCTATTCTAAATTTATATTATTCCCAGAAGAAAGTTAAAATGAACAAGATCACTAAAATCTGACTCACTACATTCTGACTCACGCTAGCTATTCACTTTGACGATCGGAAGTTTAACACTCGCGGAGCGTAAGCTATTCACGAAATTCGGATGGAAGGGCTATAGTCTTATGGAAAGTGTTTTACTGAACTAGTTCATCAGCTAAAGTGAAAAAGCAAAAGCTATTTTCTTTGCTAACAATTCAAAGCGTGAAAAACATCCGCTGTCGACAGGACGCATGATGTTAATTTGAGATCTAATTTAATTTATAGTCAAATCGCCGAGCAAAAAGTGTTTGTACCGATAAACAACATTCTTTTGCTAAAACACATGCATGCGTTTCTTTTACCAGACAATTCAGCCAAGACTGACGGCGTCTTTATGCCAAAGCTGAAATTAATTAAAATTTGACAAATACTGAAGGCGAGGGAAGCGGTTTAAGCTTTACATAAATCGTGTAATGTCAACGCGCCAAAACTAACTCGAAACATAGCGGTTCGGCTTGATGTAAAACCAAAACACCATAGTTATTTACTAATAGAGATATAACAAAATCAAGTAAAGAGTCTAACTGCGTAACATTAAAACACTTACGGAATCAGTTTTGGTTTTACTTCGGTACGTGCACCTTCCATTCCGCTCGCTGACAAAGGAACCAAAATGTTTTCTGACCCTTTTCAAAGTCACGCAAAGTAACGTGACGCCGCTTATACGATCTCCTACATATCGTCTCGGGTAGAAGGATAAAAAGACGCTTCTTTCGCTGGAGACGAGCAATCTACTTTATTGCTGAGATTACTGCCTTTCCTGCCTCTTCGATTTTTTATCGCGAGCTTCTCATACAGCAGAAAGAACGCAACAGATACCGCAATGAATTATGGGAAACTCCTGAGTTCAACGAACGCGGAATCAGCCTCCAACTGATTTTTCACAAAACATATAAGTCTAAAAGCACCTCTTCAATTCCAAACTTCGGTCACAGCAAGGTGTCACAAATGGGCTGCAACTCACGATCGTATAGTTTTTTTTTTAGAGAAAACGTGCTTTTAGACTCCGTCTGGATCGGCTTGCCTACCGACTGTGAACGGCCGCAAGAGTGCCAACATCAGCACAATTCAACAGTCGAAAAAGCAAAACACCAGTCGTTTCTTTGAAAGGTGCTAGTGACTTACGGGTTTCCGGACTTAATGATGTCCTTCAACCACCAGACGAGCACAAATAAGGCGAACAAAGAAATTAAATTGACTACAGGAGCTCAAAGCCAAATGTAAGCTTCGACCATCCTTACTTTCCCGCTTTGATTTGAATATTACGACGTCATGTACACGTGATAATTCCTATGAAAAGGACTCTTTCCAGATCTCTTCCGTAGTTAGCGCGAAAGTGCTTTCTGCTAACGTTAACAAGTTAAAACTCCGGGCGTTATATAATTACTTCAAGGTAAAACCAAAAATTACCTCGACGCTTACTTACAGTGCATTTTAACTGTTTGTTCTCATCAACACATATTAACACATAAGCAATCCCAGTCGTTTTCATCGTTTTCGAGCGTTTTAGTGTGAAAACGATACGAAAACGCTTTTTGCTTCGTTTTCGCCAAGACTTCTGAAACTTCTGAAAACGCATTTCATGGACGGGGCCTTAGTGGCAAACACGGACAGGGGCGTACTCAAATAAAGTTCAGTTCCACAGACATTCAGGAAGGAAAATTTTCTCGAAGTGAAGTTTCAACTAAGTAAAATAGCACAAACTTCAACTAATCCCTCGACTCTCCCTGGGCAAGTCTCTCCTAAAAGGCACAGCGAGCAAGGGGGTGGAGGGGTGTGGGGGGTTTATGTGGGAACGTCACAGGCTACGGCTTACAAAAAAAGCACACTCCGATCTTGCCATTCAAACAGTAGCTTATTTTTCTCCCAGAACATGGAAAAACTCAATAAAAAAACAGATCTCGCTTTGAATCTTACCATGGCCCGTAACTGATATGCTGTTTACTGGTTACCCAAATTCAGAATATAGAAGCAGTTCGCATTGAAAATATTTTACGGACGTTTTAGCGTTTAATATTTAGGTGTATTTATGAGTGGTAAAATGAAGTTACCACGAACAATTTAATACACAGAAAAACATAATTTTATAAACAGAAACTAAAAATCTCGAGACCACTCTTGACCGAGATCTTTGGGCGAAACTAAACTTTTCTAACATTAAAAGTATATTATTAGAAGACATATTATTAAGAAGTATATTATTAAGAAGTATATTATTAAACTGATCTTATTTTATTGAGATAGGTATTTTCTTGCAGCGAGAACGTTTGGTCTAAAGCTTGGTCTGAAACACTATACATGCTCTCTTGCGGCGCTTGAGCGCAATCGAAGAATTTGAATTGGTTTAGATTTTCATTGGAATCTATGGGAATTAATTCTGAACTCTCGCTCTCGCTCCCGCTCTCATAAAGTTTGAATTATCGTCGACTATCGCTCTCGTTATTTCAAACACATTCGAATCGATGCATTGAGTTCTGCATTAAATTAAAGTTTTGATTTATAAAGTTGTTCTGCTTCACATGAAACGATTTTTACAATCATCCGAAGCCCGAAGCGATGCTATAAATAATTTGAAACTGGTCTCACTAGAATAGTCAACAGCCATAAGAAAAAAGAGCTCGTAGAACCTATTCTAAATTTATATTATTCTCAGAAGAAAGTTAAAATGAACAAGATCACTAAAATTCTGACTCACGCTAGCTATTCACTTTGACGATCGGAAGTTTAACACTCGCGGAGCGTAAGCTATTCACGTATTTTTACACATACGATTTTTGTCGCGCTCTCCAATGCAACTTTTTGTCGCAAGTGTAAACAAGCGGCGATTTCTGTGCGATTCGGGTGCGACATTTGCTGTGATTTTCCGAGGTTTAGATCCTAGATGGAACACTTATGCATAAAGTAAAGTTGACTCCATTGGCATCCGACCATTTGGTGGAAAGTTATTGTGCTTATAACAGCTAGGCGGCCTTATTTCAACTTAATGGGCTGGTTAATAAATAACCAATGGGATATTCGACCTAAAAAGACTGTTTTTGAAAAAAAAGACTGTTTTTGAAAAAACTATATATCAAAATAGTGGAATTTTCCCCTAAAATTGTTTTGAAAAAATAAAACATATTTTTGGTATAATACCACCTTAATGCAAAATTTTCCATGTTTTAGGGTACCATTCCCGCCTTAAAGTAAATATAACGTCCTGAGTTAAATGACATATGGAGTTGAGCTTAACGATAGGGTGTTTGCCCAGTATAGATACAGAAGCAGTATAGTATATATAGTATATAGTATATATATATATATATATAGTGTATATAGTATATAGCAGTATAGCAGTATAGATACAGAAGCAGTAGCAGTAGCAGTGAAGTCCACTAATTACTAGCATTCGTTTTACTGCATTCAAAACAAACAAACGAACGAGATAAAAACAGAAACACACACACACATACAATGCGATGCTATAAATAATTTGAAACTGGTCTCACTAGAATAGTCAACAGATCTGATCTAGCCATAAGAAAAAAGAGCTCGTAGAACCTATTCTAAATTTATATTATTCCCAGAAGAAAGTTAAAATGAACAAGATCACTAAAATCTGACTCACTACATTCTGACTCACGCTAGCTATTCACTTTGACGATCGGAAGTTTAACACTCGCGGAGCGTAAGCTATTCACGAAATTCGGATGGAAGGGCTATAGTCTTATGGAAAGTGTTTTACTGAACTAGTTCATCAGCTAAAGTGAAAAAGCAAAAGCTATTTTCTTTGCTAACAATTCAAAGCGTGAAAAACATCCGCTGTCGACAGGACGCATGATGTTAATTTGAGATCTAATTTAATTTATAGTCAAATCGCCGAGCAAAAAGTGTTTGTACCGATAAACAACATTCTTTTGCTAAAACACATGCATGCGTTTCTTTTACCAGACAATTCAGCCAAGACTGACGGCGTCTTTATGCCAAAGCTGAAATTAATTAAAATTTGACAAATACTGAAGGCGAGGGAAGCGGTTTAAGCTTTACATAAATCGTGTAATGTCAACGCGCCAAAACTAACTCGAAACATAGCGGTTCGGCTTGATGTAAAACCAAAACACCATAGTTATTTACTAATAGAGATATAACAAAATCAAGTAAAGAGTCTAACTGCGTAACATTAAAACACTTACGGAATCAGTTTTGGTTTTACTTCGGTACGTGCACCTTCCATTCCGCTCGCTGACAAAGGAACCAAAATGTTTTCTGACCCTTTTCAAAGTCACGCAAAGTAACGTGACGCCGCTTATACGATCTCCTACATATCGTCTCGGGTAGAAGGATAAAAAGACGCTTCTTTCGCTGGAGACGAGCAATCTACTTTATTGCTGAGATTACTGCCTTTCCTGCCTCTTCGATTTTTTATCGCGAGCTTCTCATACAGCAGAAAGAACGCAACAGATACCGCAATGAATTATGGGAAACTCCTGAGTTCAACGAACGCGGAATCAGCCTCCAACTGATTTTTCACAAAACATATAAGTCTAAAAGCACCTCTTCAATTCCAAACTTCGGTCACAGCAAGGTGTCACAAATGGGCTGCAACTCACGATCGTATAGTTTTTTTTTTAGAGAAAACGTGCTTTTAGACTCCGTCTGGATCGGCTTGCCTACCGACTGTGAACGGCCGCAAGAGTGCCAACATCAGCACAATTCAACAGTCGAAAAAGCAAAACACCAGTCGTTTCTTTGAAAGGTGCTAGTGACTTACGGGTTTCCGGACTTAATGATGTCCTTCAACCACCAGACGAGCACAAATAAGGCGAACAAAGAAATTAAATTGACTACAGGAGCTCAAAGCCAAATGTAAGCTTCGACCATCCTTACTTTCCCGCTTTGATTTGAATATTACGACGTCATGTACACGTGATAATTCCTATGAAAAGGACTCTTTCCAGATCTCTTCCGTAGTTAGCGCGAAAGTGCTTTCTGCTAACGTTAACAAGTTAAAACTCCGGGCGTTATATAATTACTTCAAGGTAAAACCAAAAATTACCTCGACGCTTACTTACAGTGCATTTTAACTGTTTGTTCTCATCAACACATATTAACACATAAGCAATCCCAGTCGTTTTCATCGTTTTCGAGCGTTTTAGTGTGAAAACGATACGAAAACGCTTTTTGCTTCGTTTTCGCCAAGACTTCTGAAACTTCTGAAAACGCATTTCATGGACGGGGCCTTAGTGGCAAACACGGACAGGGGCGTACTCAAATAAAGTTCAGTTCCACAGACATTCAGGAAGGAAAATTTTCTCGAAGTGAAGTTTCAACTAAGTAAAATAGCACAAACTTCAACTAATCCCTCGACTCTCCCTGGGCAAGTCTCTCCTAAAAGGCACAGCGAGCAAGGGGGTGGAGGGGTGTGGGGGGTTTATGTGGGAACGTCACAGGCTACGGCTTACAAAAAAAGCACACTCCGATCTTGCCATTCAAACAGTAGCTTATTTTTCTCCCAGAACATGGAAAAACTCAATAAAAAAACAGATCTCGCTTTGAATCTTACCATGGCCCGTAACTGATATGCTGTTTACTGGTTACCCAAATTCAGAATATAGAAGCAGTTCGCATTGAAAATATTTTACGGACGTTTTAGCGTTTAATATTTAGGTGTATTTATGAGTGGTAAAATGAAGTTACCACGAACAATTTAATACACAGAAAAACATAATTTTATAAACAGAAACTAAAAATCTCGAGACCACTCTTGACCGAGATCTTTGGGCGAAACTAAACTTTTCTAACATTAAAAGTATATTATTAGAAGACATATTATTAAGAAGTATATTATTAAGAAGTATATTATTAAACTGATCTTATTTTATTGAGATAGGTATTTTCTTGCAGCGAGAACGTTTGGTCTAAAGCTTGGTCTGAAACACTATACATGCTCTCTTGCGGCGCTTGAGCGCAATCGAAGAATTTGAATTGGTTTAGATTTTCATTGGAATCTATGGGAATTAATTCTGAACTCTCGCTCTCGCTCCCGCTCTCATAAAGTTTGAATTATCGTCGACTATCGCTCTCGTTATTTCAAACACATTCGAATCGATGCATTGAGTTCTGCATTAAATTAAAGTTTTGATTTATAAAGTTGTTCTGCTTCACATGAAACGATTTTTACAATCATCCGAAGCCCGAAGCGATGCTATAAATAATTTGAAACTGGTCTCACTAGAATAGTCAACAGCCATAAGAAAAAAGAGCTCGTAGAACCTATTCTAAATTTATATTATTCTCAGAAGAAAGTTAAAATGAACAAGATCACTAAAATTCTGACTCACGCTAGCTATTCACTTTGACGATCGGAAGTTTAACACTCGCGGAGCGTAAGCTATTCACGTATTTTTACACATACGATTTTTGTCGCGCTCTCCAATGCAACTTTTTGTCGCAAGTGTAAACAAGCGGCGATTTCTGTGCGATTCGGGTGCGACATTTGCTGTGATTTTCCGAGGTTTAGATCCTAGATGGAACACTTATGCATAAAGTAAAGTTGACTCCATTGGCATCCGACCATTTGGTGGAAAGTTATTGTGCTTATAACAGCTAGGCGGCCTTATTTCAACTTAATGGGCTGGTTAATAAATAACCAATGGGATATTCGACCTAAAAAGACTGTTTTTGAAAAAAAAGACTGTTTTTGAAAAAACTATATATCAAAATAGTGGAATTTTCCCCTAAAATTGTTTTGAAAAAATAAAACATATTTTTGGTATAATACCACCTTAATGCAAAATTTTCCATGTTTTAGGGTACCATTCCCGCCTTAAAGTAAATATAACGTCCTGAGTTAAATGACATATGGAGTTGAGCTTAACGATAGGGTGTTTGCCCAGTATAGATACAGAAGCAGTATAGTATATATAGTATATAGTATATATATATATATATATAGTGTATATAGTATATAGCAGTATAGCAGTATAGATACAGAAGCAGTAGCAGTAGCAGTGAAGTCCACTAATTACTAGCATTCGTTTTACTGCATTCAAAACAAACAAACGAACGAGATAAAAACAGAAACACACACACACATACAATGCGATGCTATAAATAATTTGAAACTGGTCTCACTAGAATAGTCAACAGATCTGATCTAGCCATAAGAAAAAAGAGCTCGTAGAACCTATTCTAAATTTATATTATTCCCAGAAGAAAGTTAAAATGAACAAGATCACTAAAATCTGACTCACTACATTCTGACTCACGCTAGCTATTCACTTTGACGATCGGAAGTTTAACACTCGCGGAGCGTAAGCTATTCACGAAATTCGGATGGAAGGGCTATAGTCTTATGGAAAGTGTTTTACTGAACTAGTTCATCAGCTAAAGTGAAAAAGCAAAAGCTATTTTCTTTGCTAACAATTCAAAGCGTGAAAAACATCCGCTGTCGACAGGACGCATGATGTTAATTTGAGATCTAATTTAATTTATAGTCAAATCGCCGAGCAAAAAGTGTTTGTACCGATAAACAACATTCTTTTGCTAAAACACATGCATGCGTTTCTTTTACCAGACAATTCAGCCAAGACTGACGGCGTCTTTATGCCAAAGCTGAAATTAATTAAAATTTGACAAATACTGAAGGCGAGGGAAGCGGTTTAAGCTTTACATAAATCGTGTAATGTCAACGCGCCAAAACTAACTCGAAACATAGCGGTTCGGCTTGATGTAAAACCAAAACACCATAGTTATTTACTAATAGAGATATAACAAAATCAAGTAAAGAGTCTAACTGCGTAACATTAAAACACTTACGGAATCAGTTTTGGTTTTACTTCGGTACGTGCACCTTCCATTCCGCTCGCTGACAAAGGAACCAAAATGTTTTCTGACCCTTTTCAAAGTCACGCAAAGTAACGTGACGCCGCTTATACGATCTCCTACATATCGTCTCGGGTAGAAGGATAAAAAGACGCTTCTTTCGCTGGAGACGAGCAATCTACTTTATTGCTGAGATTACTGCCTTTCCTGCCTCTTCGATTTTTTATCGCGAGCTTCTCATACAGCAGAAAGAACGCAACAGATACCGCAATGAATTATGGGAAACTCCTGAGTTCAACGAACGCGGAATCAGCCTCCAACTGATTTTTCACAAAACATATAAGTCTAAAAGCACCTCTTCAATTCCAAACTTCGGTCACAGCAAGGTGTCACAAATGGGCTGCAACTCACGATCGTATAGTTTTTTTTTTAGAGAAAACGTGCTTTTAGACTCCGTCTGGATCGGCTTGCCTACCGACTGTGAACGGCCGCAAGAGTGCCAACATCAGCACAATTCAACAGTCGAAAAAGCAAAACACCAGTCGTTTCTTTGAAAGGTGCTAGTGACTTACGGGTTTCCGGACTTAATGATGTCCTTCAACCACCAGACGAGCACAAATAAGGCGAACAAAGAAATTAAATTGACTACAGGAGCTCAAAGCCAAATGTAAGCTTCGACCATCCTTACTTTCCCGCTTTGATTTGAATATTACGACGTCATGTACACGTGATAATTCCTATGAAAAGGACTCTTTCCAGATCTCTTCCGTAGTTAGCGCGAAAGTGCTTTCTGCTAACGTTAACAAGTTAAAACTCCGGGCGTTATATAATTACTTCAAGGTAAAACCAAAAATTACCTCGACGCTTACTTACAGTGCATTTTAACTGTTTGTTCTCATCAACACATATTAACACATAAGCAATCCCAGTCGTTTTCATCGTTTTCGAGCGTTTTAGTGTGAAAACGATACGAAAACGCTTTTTGCTTCGTTTTCGCCAAGACTTCTGAAACTTCTGAAAACGCATTTCATGGACGGGGCCTTAGTGGCAAACACGGACAGGGGCGTACTCAAATAAAGTTCAGTTCCACAGACATTCAGGAAGGAAAATTTTCTCGAAGTGAAGTTTCAACTAAGTAAAATAGCACAAACTTCAACTAATCCCTCGACTCTCCCTGGGCAAGTCTCTCCTAAAAGGCACAGCGAGCAAGGGGGTGGAGGGGTGTGGGGGGTTTATGTGGGAACGTCACAGGCTACGGCTTACAAAAAAAGCACACTCCGATCTTGCCATTCAAACAGTAGCTTATTTTTCTCCCAGAACATGGAAAAACTCAATAAAAAAACAGATCTCGCTTTGAATCTTACCATGGCCCGTAACTGATATGCTGTTTACTGGTTACCCAAATTCAGAATATAGAAGCAGTTCGCATTGAAAATATTTTACGGACGTTTTAGCGTTTAATATTTAGGTGTATTTATGAGTGGTAAAATGAAGTTACCACGAACAATTTAATACACAGAAAAACATAATTTTATAAACAGAAACTAAAAATCTCGAGACCACTCTTGACCGAGATCTTTGGGCGAAACTAAACTTTTCTAACATTAAAAGTATATTATTAGAAGACATATTATTAAGAAGTATATTATTAAGAAGTATATTATTAAACTGATCTTATTTTATTGAGATAGGTATTTTCTTGCAGCGAGAACGTTTGGTCTAAAGCTTGGTCTGAAACACTATACATGCTCTCTTGCGGCGCTTGAGCGCAATCGAAGAATTTGAATTGGTTTAGATTTTCATTGGAATCTATGGGAATTAATTCTGAACTCTCGCTCTCGCTCCCGCTCTCATAAAGTTTGAATTATCGTCGACTATCGCTCTCGTTATTTCAAACACATTCGAATCGATGCATTGAGTTCTGCATTAAATTAAAGTTTTGATTTATAAAGTTGTTCTGCTTCACATGAAACGATTTTTACAATCATCCGAAGCCCGAAGCGATGCTATAAATAATTTGAAACTGGTCTCACTAGAATAGTCAACAGCCATAAGAAAAAAGAGCTCGTAGAACCTATTCTAAATTTATATTATTCTCAGAAGAAAGTTAAAATGAACAAGATCACTAAAATTCTGACTCACGCTAGCTATTCACTTTGACGATCGGAAGTTTAACACTCGCGGAGCGTAAGCTATTCACGTATTTTTACACATACGATTTTTGTCGCGCTCTCCAATGCAACTTTTTGTCGCAAGTGTAAACAAGCGGCGATTTCTGTGCGATTCGGGTGCGACATTTGCTGTGATTTTCCGAGGTTTAGATCCTAGATGGAACACTTATGCATAAAGTAAAGTTGACTCCATTGGCATCCGACCATTTGGTGGAAAGTTATTGTGCTTATAACAGCTAGGCGGCCTTATTTCAACTTAATGGGCTGGTTAATAAATAACCAATGGGATATTCGACCTAAAAAGACTGTTTTTGAAAAAAAAGACTGTTTTTGAAAAAACTATATATCAAAATAGTGGAATTTTCCCCTAAAATTGTTTTGAAAAAATAAAACATATTTTTGGTATAATACCACCTTAATGCAAAATTTTCCATGTTTTAGGGTACCATTCCCGCCTTAAAGTAAATATAACGTCCTGAGTTAAATGACATATGGAGTTGAGCTTAACGATAGGGTGTTTGCCCAGTATAGATACAGAAGCAGTATAGTATATATAGTATATAGTATATATATATATATATATAGTGTATATAGTATATAGCAGTATAGCAGTATAGATACAGAAGCAGTAGCAGTAGCAGTGAAGTCCACTAATTACTAGCATTCGTTTTACTGCATTCAAAACAAACAAACGAACGAGATAAAAACAGAAACACACACACACATACAATGCGATGCTATAAATAATTTGAAACTGGTCTCACTAGAATAGTCAACAGATCTGATCTAGCCATAAGAAAAAAGAGCTCGTAGAACCTATTCTAAATTTATATTATTCCCAGAAGAAAGTTAAAATGAACAAGATCACTAAAATCTGACTCACTACATTCTGACTCACGCTAGCTATTCACTTTGACGATCGGAAGTTTAACACTCGCGGAGCGTAAGCTATTCACGAAATTCGGATGGAAGGGCTATAGTCTTATGGAAAGTGTTTTACTGAACTAGTTCATCAGCTAAAGTGAAAAAGCAAAAGCTATTTTCTTTGCTAACAATTCAAAGCGTGAAAAACATCCGCTGTCGACAGGACGCATGATGTTAATTTGAGATCTAATTTAATTTATAGTCAAATCGCCGAGCAAAAAGTGTTTGTACCGATAAACAACATTCTTTTGCTAAAACACATGCATGCGTTTCTTTTACCAGACAATTCAGCCAAGACTGACGGCGTCTTTATGCCAAAGCTGAAATTAATTAAAATTTGACAAATACTGAAGGCGAGGGAAGCGGTTTAAGCTTTACATAAATCGTGTAATGTCAACGCGCCAAAACTAACTCGAAACATAGCGGTTCGGCTTGATGTAAAACCAAAACACCATAGTTATTTACTAATAGAGATATAACAAAATCAAGTAAAGAGTCTAACTGCGTAACATTAAAACACTTACGGAATCAGTTTTGGTTTTACTTCGGTACGTGCACCTTCCATTCCGCTCGCTGACAAAGGAACCAAAATGTTTTCTGACCCTTTTCAAAGTCACGCAAAGTAACGTGACGCCGCTTATACGATCTCCTACATATCGTCTCGGGTAGAAGGATAAAAAGACGCTTCTTTCGCTGGAGACGAGCAATCTACTTTATTGCTGAGATTACTGCCTTTCCTGCCTCTTCGATTTTTTATCGCGAGCTTCTCATACAGCAGAAAGAACGCAACAGATACCGCAATGAATTATGGGAAACTCCTGAGTTCAACGAACGCGGAATCAGCCTCCAACTGATTTTTCACAAAACATATAAGTCTAAAAGCACCTCTTCAATTCCAAACTTCGGTCACAGCAAGGTGTCACAAATGGGCTGCAACTCACGATCGTATAGTTTTTTTTTTAGAGAAAACGTGCTTTTAGACTCCGTCTGGATCGGCTTGCCTACCGACTGTGAACGGCCGCAAGAGTGCCAACATCAGCACAATTCAACAGTCGAAAAAGCAAAACACCAGTCGTTTCTTTGAAAGGTGCTAGTGACTTACGGGTTTCCGGACTTAATGATGTCCTTCAACCACCAGACGAGCACAAATAAGGCGAACAAAGAAATTAAATTGACTACAGGAGCTCAAAGCCAAATGTAAGCTTCGACCATCCTTACTTTCCCGCTTTGATTTGAATATTACGACGTCATGTACACGTGATAATTCCTATGAAAAGGACTCTTTCCAGATCTCTTCCGTAGTTAGCGCGAAAGTGCTTTCTGCTAACGTTAACAAGTTAAAACTCCGGGCGTTATATAATTACTTCAAGGTAAAACCAAAAATTACCTCGACGCTTACTTACAGTGCATTTTAACTGTTTGTTCTCATCAACACATATTAACACATAAGCAATCCCAGTCGTTTTCATCGTTTTCGAGCGTTTTAGTGTGAAAACGATACGAAAACGCTTTTTGCTTCGTTTTCGCCAAGACTTCTGAAACTTCTGAAAACGCATTTCATGGACGGGGCCTTAGTGGCAAACACGGACAGGGGCGTACTCAAATAAAGTTCAGTTCCACAGACATTCAGGAAGGAAAATTTTCTCGAAGTGAAGTTTCAACTAAGTAAAATAGCACAAACTTCAACTAATCCCTCGACTCTCCCTGGGCAAGTCTCTCCTAAAAGGCACAGCGAGCAAGGGGGTGGAGGGGTGTGGGGGGTTTATGTGGGAACGTCACAGGCTACGGCTTACAAAAAAAGCACACTCCGATCTTGCCATTCAAACAGTAGCTTATTTTTCTCCCAGAACATGGAAAAACTCAATAAAAAAACAGATCTCGCTTTGAATCTTACCATGGCCCGTAACTGATATGCTGTTTACTGGTTACCCAAATTCAGAATATAGAAGCAGTTCGCATTGAAAATATTTTACGGACGTTTTAGCGTTTAATATTTAGGTGTATTTATGAGTGGTAAAATGAAGTTACCACGAACAATTTAATACACAGAAAAACATAATTTTATAAACAGAAACTAAAAATCTCGAGACCACTCTTGACCGAGATCTTTGGGCGAAACTAAACTTTTCTAACATTAAAAGTATATTATTAGAAGACATATTATTAAGAAGTATATTATTAAGAAGTATATTATTAAACTGATCTTATTTTATTGAGATAGGTATTTTCTTGCAGCGAGAACGTTTGGTCTAAAGCTTGGTCTGAAACACTATACATGCTCTCTTGCGGCGCTTGAGCGCAATCGAAGAATTTGAATTGGTTTAGATTTTCATTGGAATCTATGGGAATTAATTCTGAACTCTCGCTCTCGCTCCCGCTCTCATAAAGTTTGAATTATCGTCGACTATCGCTCTCGTTATTTCAAACACATTCGAATCGATGCATTGAGTTCTGCATTAAATTAAAGTTTTGATTTATAAAGTTGTTCTGCTTCACATGAAACGATTTTTACAATCATCCGAAGCCCGAAGCGATGCTATAAATACGAGAATTTAGTTTTATCGACTGAGTCGATAAGGTAAATTGACCACCGTAAAAAGATTCAAATAGCTGACGTTTCGAGCGCTAGCCCTTCGTCGGAGCGAATCAAGGAATTGTGGGTAGTGTGTGGTTTTATATAGTAAGCGGTGGAGCTACGCTATTGGTGGAAATTTGGTGACGTGAAAAACAAATGTAGATTAGTTGAATGAAAAGCGTTCGTTGATTCCGTGGTGTTTGAGAGTGCCGATTTGAAAGATGATTTTTTGTTCTAGGTTTTTACGGCTTTCTGTGTTACCCTGGTGTAGGGAAACGCCGCAGATTGTCATGTGTTGTTTAGAATGGTTAGTAAGATTAAAATGGCGCGCGACTGGTTTGGATGCGTCTTTGTCATTTTTTTCAACGTCTCGGAGATGTTCACGAAAACGGTCGCCCAGTCTCCTCCCTGTTTCGCCAATGTATATCTTTTTGCAAAAAGTACATGTAATGCAGTAGATAACATTTACGGAGGTGCATGTAAAACGATCAGTGATTTTAATAGATCGTTTGGGTCCTGTTATTTTGTCCGCGTTGTGAATGAAAGGACAAGTGTTACATCGTGTGCGTGTGCATTTGAAAGTTCCCGGTACATCGTCAGATTTCAGTGCGCTCGTAACTAGAAAGTTGCCTATGTTTTTGTCACGTTTGAATGAAATTAGTGGGGGTTGTGAAAAAATTCTGCCAGTTTCGGGGTCGTTTTGGAGTAATTTGAAATTTTTTAAAATGATGCTTTTGACTGTGTTGTTGTGTGGGTGGAAAGTGAGGGTGAATGGAATTCTCTCGTTCTCTTCCTTCTGTGGCGTTTGTAGTGCTGACTGTCTGTCGATCTGTTGTGCACGTTGTTGGCCCGTATTAACAACAGAGTCAGGGTACCCACGTTTCTTGAAAAACTGGCACATTTCTTCTGATTTGTTGGAAAAATCAGAGTCATCACTACATAGACGTCGAAGTCTGAGAAATTGAGAATACGGAATGGCGTTTTTAACGTGCGATGGATGTGAGGATGAATGTAACAGATAACTGTGGGAATCTGTAGGTTTGTAGTGCACACTTGTGGATAAACTGTTACCATTGATTGAAATATTAATGTCAAGAAAAGCGACTGAGGTTTCGGAAATTTCCCAGGTATATTTTAGAGCTGGATGAAAAGTATTGACAGAAGTTATGAATTGATTAAGTTCCTCTTTACTGGAAGAGGTAGCGCCAATGCAATCATCGATGTAGCGGCCGTAGAGTTCGGGTTTGGTTCCGTGGTACTGATTAAAAAATTTGTGTTCGATGTGGTCTACAAAAAGGTTAGCGTAGCTTGGTCCCATTTTGGTACCCATGGCGACTCCATTTACTTGTTTGTAGTAGTTTTGGGAAAATGAAAAACAGTTAAGTGTCAAAACTAATTCGGCTAAGCGGAGCAGTGTTTCTGAGCTTGGGTTTTGAATGGAGCGCTGGTCGAAAAAATATTTTAGTGCTTGAAGTCCTTCGTCATTGGGGATGACGGTATATAAAGAGGTAATGTCCATAGTGAAAATTAATTTGTTTTCGCTGGCAAAACTGAAATCCCGGAAAATTTCGAGTGCGTGATTGGTGTCCTTAATGTACGAGTTTTTAGTTTTGACACTTAACTGTTTTTCATTTTCCCAAAACTACTACAAACAAGTAAATGGAGTCGCCATGGGTACCAAAATGGGACCAAGCTACGCTAACCTTTTTGTAGGCCACATCGAACACAAATTTTTTAATCAGTACCACGGAACCAAACCCGAACTCTACGACCGCTACATCGATGATTGCATTGGCGCTACCTCTTCCAGTAAAGAGGAACTTAATCAATTCATAACTTCTGTCAATACTTTTCATCCAGCTCTAAAATATACCTGGGAAATTTCCGAAACCTCAGTCGCTTTTCTTGACATTAATATTTCAATCAATGGTAACAGTTTATCCACAAGTGTGCACTACAAACCTACAGATTCCCACAGTTATCTGTTACATTCATCCTCACATCCATCGCACGTTAAAAACGCCATTCCGTATTCTCAATTTCTCAGACTTCGACGTCTATGTAGTGATGACTCTGATTTTTCCAACAAATCAGAAGAAATGTGCCAGTTTTTCAAGAAACGTGGGTACCCTGACTCTGTTGTTAATACGGGCCAACAACGTGCACAACAGATCGACAGACAGTCAGCACTACAAACGCCACAGAAGGAAGAGAACGAGAGAATTCCATTCACCCTCACTTTCCACCCACACAACAACACAGTCAAAAGCATCATTTTAAAAAATTTCAAATTACTCCAAAACGACCCCGAAACTGGCAGAATTTTTTCACAACCCCCACTAATTTCATTCAAACGTGACAAAAACATAGGCAACTTTCTAGTTACGAGCGCACTGAAATCTGACGATGTACCGGGAACTTTCAAATGCACACGCACACGATGTAACACTTGTCCTTTCATTCACAACGCGGACAAAATAACAGGACCCAAACGATCTATTAAAATCACTGATCGTTTTACATGCACCTCCGTAAATGTTATCTACTGCATTACATGTACTTTTTGCAAAAAGATATACATTGGCGAAACAGGGAGGAGACTGGGCGACCGTTTTCGTGAACATCTCCGAGACGTTGAAAAAAATGACAAAGACGCATCCAAACCAGTCGCGCGCCATTTTAATCTTACTAACCATTCTAAACAACACATGACAATCTGCGGCGTTTCCCTACACCAGGGTAACACAGAAAGCCGTAAAAACCTAGAACAAAAAATCATCTTTCAAATCGGCACTCTCAAACCCCACGGAATCAACGAACGCTTTTCATTCAACTAATCTACATTTGTTTTTCACGTCACCAAATTTCCACCAATAGCGTAGCTCCACCGCTTACTATATAAAACCACACACTACCCACAATTCCTTGATTCGCTCCGACGAAGGGCTAGCGCTCGAAACGTCAGCTATTTGAATCTTTTTACGGTGGTCAATTTACCTTATCGACTCAGTCGATAAAACTAAATTCTCGTGTTTCATCCCCCCACCGACGCAGCACCACAGTTTCTCTAGAAACTAACCCCATTCGATGCTATAAATAATTTGAAACTGGTCTCACTAGAATAGTCAACAGCCATAAGAAAAAAGAGCTCGTAGAACCTATTCTAAATTTATATTATTCTCAGAAGAAAGTTAAAATGAACAAGATCACTAAAATTCTGACTCACGCTAGCTATTCACTTTGACGATCGGAAGTTTAACACTCGCGGAGCGTAAGCTATTCACGTATTTTTACACATACGATTTTTGTCGCGCTCTCCAATGCAACTTTTTGTCGCAAGTGTAAACAAGCGGCGATTTCTGTGCGATTCGGGTGCGACATTTGCTGTGATTTTCCGAGGTTTAGATCCTAGATGGAACACTTATGCATAAAGTAAAGTTGACTCCATTGGCATCCGACCATTTGGTGGAAAGTTATTGTGCTTATAACAGCTAGGCGGCCTTATTTCAACTTAATGGGCTGGTTAATAAATAACCAATGGGATATTCGACCTAAAAAGACTGTTTTTGAAAAAAAAGACTGTTTTTGAAAAAACTATATATCAAAATAGTGGAATTTTCCCCTAAAATTGTTTTGAAAAAATAAAACATATTTTTGGTATAATACCACCTTAATGCAAAATTTTCCATGTTTTAGGGTACCATTCCCGCCTTAAAGTAAATATAACGTCCTGAGTTAAATGACATATGGAGTTGAGCTTAACGATAGGGTGTTTGCCCAGTATAGATACAGAAGCAGTATAGTATATATAGTATATAGTATATATATATATATATATAGTGTATATAGTATATAGCAGTATAGCAGTATAGATACAGAAGCAGTAGCAGTAGCAGTGAAGTCCACTAATTACTAGCATTCGTTTTACTGCATTCAAAACAAACAAACGAACGAGATAAAAACAGAAACACACACACACATACAATGCGATGCTATAAATAATTTGAAACTGGTCTCACTAGAATAGTCAACAGATCTGATCTAGCCATAAGAAAAAAGAGCTCGTAGAACCTATTCTAAATTTATATTATTCCCAGAAGAAAGTTAAAATGAACAAGATCACTAAAATCTGACTCACTACATTCTGACTCACGCTAGCTATTCACTTTGACGATCGGAAGTTTAACACTCGCGGAGCGTAAGCTATTCACGAAATTCGGATGGAAGGGCTATAGTCTTATGGAAAGTGTTTTACTGAACTAGTTCATCAGCTAAAGTGAAAAAGCAAAAGCTATTTTCTTTGCTAACAATTCAAAGCGTGAAAAACATCCGCTGTCGACAGGACGCATGATGTTAATTTGAGATCTAATTTAATTTATAGTCAAATCGCCGAGCAAAAAGTGTTTGTACCGATAAACAACATTCTTTTGCTAAAACACATGCATGCGTTTCTTTTACCAGACAATTCAGCCAAGACTGACGGCGTCTTTATGCCAAAGCTGAAATTAATTAAAATTTGACAAATACTGAAGGCGAGGGAAGCGGTTTAAGCTTTACATAAATCGTGTAATGTCAACGCGCCAAAACTAACTCGAAACATAGCGGTTCGGCTTGATGTAAAACCAAAACACCATAGTTATTTACTAATAGAGATATAACAAAATCAAGTAAAGAGTCTAACTGCGTAACATTAAAACACTTACGGAATCAGTTTTGGTTTTACTTCGGTACGTGCACCTTCCATTCCGCTCGCTGACAAAGGAACCAAAATGTTTTCTGACCCTTTTCAAAGTCACGCAAAGTAACGTGACGCCGCTTATACGATCTCCTACATATCGTCTCGGGTAGAAGGATAAAAAGACGCTTCTTTCGCTGGAGACGAGCAATCTACTTTATTGCTGAGATTACTGCCTTTCCTGCCTCTTCGATTTTTTATCGCGAGCTTCTCATACAGCAGAAAGAACGCAACAGATACCGCAATGAATTATGGGAAACTCCTGAGTTCAACGAACGCGGAATCAGCCTCCAACTGATTTTTCACAAAACATATAAGTCTAAAAGCACCTCTTCAATTCCAAACTTCGGTCACAGCAAGGTGTCACAAATGGGCTGCAACTCACGATCGTATAGTTTTTTTTTTAGAGAAAACGTGCTTTTAGACTCCGTCTGGATCGGCTTGCCTACCGACTGTGAACGGCCGCAAGAGTGCCAACATCAGCACAATTCAACAGTCGAAAAAGCAAAACACCAGTCGTTTCTTTGAAAGGTGCTAGTGACTTACGGGTTTCCGGACTTAATGATGTCCTTCAACCACCAGACGAGCACAAATAAGGCGAACAAAGAAATTAAATTGACTACAGGAGCTCAAAGCCAAATGTAAGCTTCGACCATCCTTACTTTCCCGCTTTGATTTGAATATTACGACGTCATGTACACGTGATAATTCCTATGAAAAGGACTCTTTCCAGATCTCTTCCGTAGTTAGCGCGAAAGTGCTTTCTGCTAACGTTAACAAGTTAAAACTCCGGGCGTTATATAATTACTTCAAGGTAAAACCAAAAATTACCTCGACGCTTACTTACAGTGCATTTTAACTGTTTGTTCTCATCAACACATATTAACACATAAGCAATCCCAGTCGTTTTCATCGTTTTCGAGCGTTTTAGTGTGAAA
>JAJLRJ010000007.1:43031194-43300168 GCA_024195265.1 Dendrophyllia cribrosa | reverse complement strand
AGATCCTAGATGGAACACTTATGCATAAAGTAAAGTTGACTCCATTGGCATCCGACCATTTGGTGGAAAGTTATTGTGCTTATAACAGCTAGGCGGCCTTATTTCAACTTAATGGGCTGGTTAATAAATAACCAATGGGATATTCGACCTAAAAAGACTGTTTTTGAAAAAAAAGACTGTTTTTGAAAAAACTATATATCAAAATAGTGGAATTTTCCCCTAAAATTGTTTTGAAAAAATAAAACATATTTTTGGTATAATACCACCTTAATGCAAAATTTTCCATGTTTTAGGGTACCATTCCCGCCTTAAAGTAAATATAACGTCCTGAGTTAAATGACATATGGAGTTGAGCTTAACGATAGGGTGTTTGCCCAGTATAGATACAGAAGCAGTATAGTATATATAGTATATAGTATATATATATATATATATAGTGTATATAGTATATAGCAGTATAGCAGTATAGATACAGAAGCAGTAGCAGTAGCAGTGAAGTCCACTAATTACTAGCATTCGTTTTACTGCATTCAAAACAAACAAACGAACGAGATAAAAACAGAAACACACACACACATACAATGCGATGCTATAAATAATTTGAAACTGGTCTCACTAGAATAGTCAACAGATCTGATCTAGCCATAAGAAAAAAGAGCTCGTAGAACCTATTCTAAATTTATATTATTCCCAGAAGAAAGTTAAAATGAACAAGATCACTAAAATCTGACTCACTACATTCTGACTCACGCTAGCTATTCACTTTGACGATCGGAAGTTTAACACTCGCGGAGCGTAAGCTATTCACGAAATTCGGATGGAAGGGCTATAGTCTTATGGAAAGTGTTTTACTGAACTAGTTCATCAGCTAAAGTGAAAAAGCAAAAGCTATTTTCTTTGCTAACAATTCAAAGCGTGAAAAACATCCGCTGTCGACAGGACGCATGATGTTAATTTGAGATCTAATTTAATTTATAGTCAAATCGCCGAGCAAAAAGTGTTTGTACCGATAAACAACATTCTTTTGTTAAAACACATGCATGCGTTTCTTTTACCAGACACTAGAACCTATTCTAAATTTATATTATTCTCAGAAGAAAGTTAAAATGAACAAGATCACTAAAATTCTGACTCACGCTAGCTATTCACTTTGACGATCGGAAGTTTAACACTCGCGGAGCGTAAGCTATTCACGTATTTTTACACATACGATTTTTGTCGCGCTCTCCAATGCAACTTTTGTCGCAAGTGTAAACAAGCGGCGATTTCTGTGCGATTCGGGTGCGACATTTGCTGTGATTTTCCGAGGTTTAGATCCTAGATGGAACACTTATGCATAAAGTAAAGTTGACTCCATTGGCATCCGACCATTTGGTGGAAAGTTATTGTGCTTATAACAGCTAGGCGGCCTTATTTCAACTTAACCCTATTCAGACTGGGGGCGGGCTTTTCGAACCCCCCCTCCAGTAAAATTGTGATAACTCTTACACGGAAATAGCTATGAGGCTGAAATTTTCTGACTTTTCCTAGAATTTATCTAGGGACATTTTGGTATCCATAACATGTCAATGTGATTAACCATGTTGCCATGGCAACCGGTTTTTTGACACATTGGTTTTCAAAATATTAAAATATTGTGAATTTTTTATTTTAAGATCTTGTTCTTTGACTTATAGTGCATTTTCTTGTTAGAATAGTTTTTTCTTGGGACTAGTTCTTGAAAGACATCAAAAAATTTTAACATCAAATATTTGGGGGGGAGGGGTAGGTAAATTTTTGCTCTCTTTTACTTATAGACAAACATTTTGTACTATTTATTAAATAACGCTTCTAAGTTCATTGTTTGGATAATAGACATTGGTTTGATACGTGTTTTATACATTCTGATCCTTTTCTCTTTTAGATATTTTTTAAATTTTAATTTAAACAAAAAAAAAAAGAAAATCCAAGATGGCGGATCCAAGATGGCGGACAATAATTTCAAAATTGTAGTTTTATCGCTTGTTATTGCTTTTTCTCGCTTTACAAGTGTGCCCTTGTTTGTATTTATTATGTTTTAATATTAAAGAGATGATTTGACAGTTGTGTTTGATATTTTAAATATCTGGATGGAAAAATATTGGGTGTGGCAGGTCAAAACTGGGTGTGAGGTTTTCTTGTATGGACGTGAACATTGTGTGAAAATTTCATGGTCCTAGCCTTACTGGTTCCAGAGATATAGAGGGGTTCCGAGGAGCCCCCCCCCCCTCCCAGTCACAGATTGCCTAAAAAAGCCCAGTCTGAATAGGGTTAAGCTTGTTAAACGCGCGCATACGCTCTAAAACAGTACTTTAGATGGCTTTTCGCACAAATTCGCAGAATACGCATACCAGGCGGGGAATTAAAAAATCAATAGCCCACGTGCAGGCTAACGTGCAGGATCACTAATTTCCTCGTCCCATTTCTCTCGGCTTCGCCGGCTCGCCCTGGCTGCTCCGCCCGCTCGTCCTGGCTGCAACTCTGCCAAGATGCTCGCATGCGCACGATATCCCAAACAAGTGCGCCTGCTTGCAGAGTCTCCTTCGATCTTCCTCTTCACGATTTTTCTAGGAAGATCGAAGGAGACTCTGCAAGCAAGGTAGCAGGCTATTGAAATGTAGCAACTGTTATTCGTTCTGGAGTTCTCAATACTGCAAGCGCATGCTTAACTTCGAAAATTACTGTGCAAATATTTTTAAAAATCGGAACACATAAAACTGTATCAATTAACGAATTAAATTTCATTTTAAAAATCTCTCCGGAATTTTAGCTTAATTTCCAAATTTCCTTACTGGGCTCTTGTTTTGGCTGCTTTGTTGCTGTTTTTGGTATTTTTATCGTTAAGTTTAAATTTTTTTCCGAGTTGTTGGCATGTTTTTGTTGCTGTTTCTGTTGTTATTATTTAAAGTTCTTAAGAGTTGTTTGTATTTTTGTTGTTTAGTCCAAAGTCGTTTTCATTTTGCTCGTTCCGAATTGTTTTTTGTCGTTGTTGTTGTCGTCGTCGTCGTCGTCGTTGTTGTTGTTGTTATCTTCGTTTAGTTCATGTTTCTGTTGCTTTTTAACTCATGAATACGTGAATCTGACTGAGTTTTAACATTTGGGTGAAAATTCCACTCGACATTTCGATCGGCCGTAAACATTAATCTTCCGCGATATGTAATGGTCACCTGTCTTACCCATGGGGACGGCGTTGTAATGAGGAAGGCGGGGGAGGAAGTTGGACGCAGGGGGTGGGGTGTCGGTGGAGCAAAACGCCTAGGAGAGGAATATGGAGGCAGAATATCTGATTGTTGATTGAGCTGATATTGTGTTTTCCATGGCTAAATGATATTGTTGGCAGCCGCGCTTACTTCAGGTTTGTTGTTATTGCTTTAAAGAAACACGTTTCATGGCTAAAAAGTACGTTTCATACGTTAAAACAAAATAACACAGATATTATGCGTAGTCTCGAAACCAAGGCGAAAAAAAAAACGAACCAAAACCAACAAAGGATTTGGCTTTCCTTCCTATCTTCTGATTGGTGGATTAAAAGATCCACCCACGCATTGCACCTTTAGCTCGTTTGACATTTCATGACGGCAAAATGGTAGCGAACTTTACAGTGAAGATAAAATTATTATTTTTACATGTGTCCAGATATGATTTTTTCGTAGTGGGAGAAATCCTTGTATTTCACTGAAGTTTATGTAATAAAGCTTTATATTTATAATAAAATAACAATTTCTCGAAACCAAGACGTAGAACGAAGGAACCAGACCAACGTCACCAAGGGTGTGGCTTCCCTTCCTATCTTCTGATTGGTGGATTAAAAGATCCACCCACGCATTGCAAAACGAATTAATGTAAAGGCAGAAAATTATGACGCCAATGCTTACTTTCCAGAATTGAAGTTCTGAAAGCAAACTTAAATGGCGTCAGCATCGAGTTTCGAGTCTATAAGCCGTGATTTGCCAGGAAAAAAGAACAGGTGTTTAAGAGGCAACAATTCTGTTGAAATAAGCACAGCGAACACAGTTGGTCCATTAAACCTCGATGACATCCTGATTGATTTAGTAGATGACAATTCTACACTCGGAGACCAGAAAAGAAACGAAGAAGAGATCGCCTCCAGCAGTAACGAAAATCCCAAAGATACGAAGCAAAATTTCAAGGATCTAGTGAATGGTAGCCCAGATGCTGAAGGTGTAGATAATACCGCTCCACGTCGAAGAAGGTTTGGTGTTGTTGAAACACGCGATACAGTTGTCGCCGAAAGAAGAAACGCCAGAGTTTTACACAAGAAATTTGGCGTAAGTATCCCTGCTGAAAATTCGAAGATATTTAACAAGAAACTGTAACATTAACATTTAACAGTGATGGCTGTTCTTAAGAAGGATATTGCGAATACCCTACCCTTCGTTTGAGAAGAATTGAAGCAAAAAGGAAAATTTCTCCGGGACTCCACTCTGGGACCAGAATAAAAAAGAACCCTATTGGGACATTCTTTAACTGTGGTAGACAACGAGAAAACATATTTTAGCCAATTGCTTATGCTTAAATTACAGTAGTACTTGAAACCACTGCACTGAAGACAGGCCAAAGATTTCGACAAAAATTCAATTTGAACCAGTTTCGGGATTTGTTCTAAGATTGCCGGTCGAGACTCTTGCTTTTTACTTGAAAATTTTCCGCAAATTTTCGAAGTTGTCGGATGGTCAATCGTACGTTTCCGACTCTGATTTTCTGAACTTAAATTTCCAAAGATTGCCGAAAGCGTCGAAAATTTCCCACGAAGAGCCGAAGATGTCGACATAACTCGTGGCATACCATGGCAAAAACATGGCTGTATTCTTCATGCATTGCATGAGATCAAAATAATATGTAAATAAGTTAAAATAGATTTATAAATATGTCGTCCATTCTTCCTATTCTTGCGATGATGTATGGAGCTGTTGTGGGAGTATCAATACAGATAAGTTGGAGAAGTTACAGAACATTAGAACGTAGGCGCTAGGGGCCCACAATTTGTTAATAGATCATTTTAATCCTAATACTGGGACGTAATATGTAGATTTACATTTACGCGTTTTATGAGCCCTCCCACGGAAGAAGACCCTTCAGGGAGACCGCGGAGGTCCTTCTCCCGCCAAGTCCAGGAATGGATTGACCTCAACAATTACTTCTCAGAGGATGACATCGTGCGCACTGCCCAAGACCGAGCCAGTTGGAGACGCCTAACAGTCGACTGTTTTTCTGACGACCGATGATAATGATAGAGAATGATAAGGCAGAGCAACCATCTTATACTGCTGCCAATAAGACTGGAATGTACTAAAAAGGCGTATTATTACCAAGACTGTCTAGACTTTAATTGAAATAAATAGTTTTAAGTTTAATTGCCATATAGATTACAGTAGTTTGATCTGGTACCATATTTTTGTTTTTAAGTTATGTTTTTTTTTTATAATTCATAACTACCATGATTACTTCATAGGGCCTCTAGTAATATCAGTTTTTAACCCGTGAATACGCGCAAGCGTAATGAACGGGTCATCGGTAACGGTGGCTTATTCATTCACGGCATTTGCTCACTCCTTCCATCAGCTGTAAACTTAGTGACGTAATGCTTTGTTACGAATGCGTTTCGTAACAAGAATAACGTGAATCCAGCGATAACAATAACTAAGTTGTTGTAAACGAATATAAACAACAATAAGCTTAAAGATGTTTCGCATTTGGAGTCTTAAATGCAACATTAAAATCGATCTTAAAGGATTTTTTCCAATCGAGACACGCGTTTTGATGCGTATCTACCTTGAAATAACAAAATTTAGTCTTAATTGAGCATGTGTTCCTCGACGGTCTAGAGGTCTTGCGCCGCGCCTCGCTTCAATTCACGCTCAAGAGCCCCCCCCCCCCTTTGTTTTCTTCTTTTCTTTTCTTCGGACTGGACATTATGAAAGTGATTTCCTGATTATTTTTTTTGCGTTCGTCAAAAATCCTTACGTCTAATTTAAAAATATATATATATCGAACGGTGTCAGTGTGAAAACATAAACTTACCACAATATTGCGTTACGTGTTAGCATTTCTATTCACGGGTTCGCTCTTTAGGAGCCTTTGATTAACTGTTGGAAATACTATAAGAGTTACCCTGTTTTAATAGAGGTATCTTATCTTAGCGCGCTTTGATAGCTTGAATATGATTTACCATAATTCTAGATATGGAGACATAGAGAAACCGGCCTTCTTTCCATGTTTCCATAACTTATGGAAACACAAGTGCAAGTTCGAACATGTTCGAAACCTCTGTGACATCGCGCGACAAATCGAAAACGGGCCTTGTCGATGTCGCAGAGGTTTCGAACATGTTCGAAACCTGATGCAACTTGGCGGTGATGATTTTTGGGAAATCATAGCAAATCAAAGCAAATGTCGCACCCGCACAGGAAATCACCGTTAGTTTACACTTGCGACAAAAGTTGCATTGGAGAGCACGACAAAAATCGCATTAAAAATCGCATGTGCAAACGGGCCTTTACGCTTCCTTCATGCTCTCAAACTTCCCGCGTGCATCCATAACTCGATAGACGCACGTCAATCATGAACCAATTCTTAAGGCTATATCTACACTATCATGTCGACATGAAAAATACTGCGGCCTGGTATGAATAGAAACGACCCTGAGAGAACTCGATATTTACTTCCGTTTCAGTGTGTCCCAATCCTCGCTCCCACTTGTTGACTTCCACTAAATATAGAGTAGCCTTGTTGCTACGATCTTCTGAGATTAAGCCTTTGTTCTAAGATTTATTCAGCGACGCTAAGGCTATGTCTACACTATATCGGATAGCTTATCATGTCGACATGAAAAATACTCCGGCCTGGTGTGAACAGAAACGACTCAGAACTGGATATTTACTTCTTTTTCAGTGAGTTTCAATCCTCGCTCCTAGTTGTTGACTTCCGCTACGGTTCGGTTCGATTGCCTGTTCACACTGCCCCAGAGAGTGGCACAAGAATCTATCCGATATGTGACGATTCACGAGCGCCGCGTCGCATCGGCGCTCCAGAACAAGCGTTTCATGTGTGAACGAAAGGCCTATCCGGTATGGTTTTCGTGCCGACGCAAGAGCTATCCGGTATAGTGTAGACATAGCCTAAGTCGAAGCCTGTGGTACTCTCGGCTATGGCTTGATACGGTTCGGTTCGGTAGCCCGGTTCACACTGCCCCAGAGAGTGGCAGGATAATCTATCCGATATGTGACGATTCGCTTTCACGAGCGCCGCATCGCAGCGGCGTTCCGGAACAAAAATCGTTCCGAAACTAGCGTTTCATGTGTGAACGAAAGGCCTATCCGGTATGGTTTTCATGCTGGCGTAAGAGCTATCCGGTATAGTGTAGACATAGCCTCACTTTCACGAGCGCCACGTTGCTGTGGCGCTCCGGAACAAAAATCATTCCCAAACTAGCGTTTCATGTGTGAACGAAAGGCCTATCCGGGCGGGTGTGGTTTTCGTGCCGACGCAAGAGCTATCCGGTATAGTGTAGATGTTGTGGTGCAATTTTGTCCTTGGTGCAAATTTTATTTTCCTTTGTTTAAAACTCATTATCACACATTATCATATATTTCCATACCCAAAAACAAAGGAAAATAAAATTTGGCCGTCCAACAATTTTTTGTTTGGACGGGTTCTCAAGAAAAGAAAAGTAATCGAATAATGATAAAGATCAGGTCAGAATAAGTCGTTGTGTGCATTTTCAAGGCCATATTCTTATTTTAGGAGAAGTTATCGACAATCAAATTTTGGGAAAAACATGAAAGCGAGGCTAGTCAGGATAGAATGTCTTTTCTCATACAAATGCTTAAAATTTCAGTGAGCCATAACTTTGCAACCGTTAAACCCAAAACACTCAAACTTTGCAAGATGATACACTTAGCAGCACTTGTTTACGTGATATCATTAATTTCTCTGAAAACTTGGCCAAACAAAAAATTGCCTGGCGGCCATATTTGCATTCGGTGTATAGACATAGTTGGAAACACTCGCCTTCAGCTATTTCTCGTTCTCCCAAACTTCCACTCGTGTCACGATAAAGCTATAGAAACACAGAAAGCGTTAGAAATCAGTTTCGAGATCTCTGTATATTAGGCGCCTTCAGAATTTCTTAGTTATATTATATAAGAGTCTGTTTTTCAGTAACTATCCAGGATATTTAAGTAATATGTTTACTCTACAGTCAACAAGCTATAGTTTACGTGGTAATTATATTCTGTCTCTTCCTAATCCGAAAACAACAACTTACGGCCTGCATTCTTTTCCAAATTTAGCAGCTAAATTATGGAACTCTCTTCCGGATTCGTTTCGAACATCTACTTTTACGGATTTTAAGTGTAGAATATTAAACTATGACTCATTTTAGTAGCATCATGGTAACTAGTTTTATAATGTATAGTTTTTATAGTTTTATAATTGTAGTTTTATTATGTATATAGTCTAGTATATTTGTAGCATTTTATTGTATTTTTTATTGTGCTCGAATACATTAGCATATATTTGCTACTCTAAATTTTCGAGTTGAAATAGAGTATATGTATGTATGTATGTATGTATTTCCTAATTTTATTTGTTGTCATTGTAGTATTTCATAGTATACTGGAAACTGATTTTTTCCTGTTACTGTTTGATAGCTATGGTCACGTGACTAAACCATGCAGACTTGGGTCAAGTCGTTCGATTCGCTTGTTAAAGTGCCACTATGATCAAAAATATACATTTTCTGTTCTCTTCATATTTTAAAAATATAAGTGCTCGTTACTTACCTTGCGAAGTTTCAAGTTAAAACTCGTACGTGAAGTGCCATTATTTTAACTTTACATTTCGAATTCGGCTTGCCGCCATTACTCAATTCAAAACTGACCGGGACCGAATCCTGAGAGTTGGATCGAGTTGGCCTAAAGATTTTGTGACGTCAATGACTCAACACGTGCCTTTTGGCTTTGTTGTCTGTGTCCCGGAGGGAACCGCGTTGAGTCATTGACGTCACAAATCAAGTCACATGTATCAGATCGCAAACCAGTAGAACGTGGGCTCAGATTTATGAACGGAGTAATGGCGGACGGATTTTACGTGATTTTCGTGGGTTTTCGGCCAGCTATTTCTGGGTTGTGTAAGAATATATCGACCTAATTTATAGCAATTCGCATTTGTTTAAACCTATTAGATACATTTGCGTTAAAAAAAGCGAAAAAGAAATACAAAAATTTTCGTCGTAGTGGCACTAAGGACGGTGCCTGCTATTGTTATTGCGCATACGTTCTGCGCATTGCGCATACGTTCTGCGCATTGCGCGATAGTCGCGCGAGATCAAACTCCAGCTATTATTATTACTTCCTTATCTTCTATGTGTTATTATAGGTTCTTGCACTACTCATGTAAATGCTAGCTATCTGTGAATGTGTGTGTATACCTATTTATTTATTTATTTTACTTATTTATTTATTTTATTATTATTATTATTATTTTTTTTTTGCAAAATAACATTTATTTTATTTCACAATACAAAGCTTACACTACTTACAAATCAATACATATACTTCCTACAGTACGGTACTTACGCTACTTACAATACGATACTTACGCTACTTACACAACAATGCATATGCTTCTTACAGTACGGTACTTACACTACTTATAATACGATACTTACGCTACTTACAAAACAATACATATACTTCTTACAGTACAGTACTTACACTACTTACAATACGATACTTCCGCTAATTACAAAACAATACTTACAGAATGATACTTAGACTTAACAATATTTTTAACATACTTAAACCCTTATAACTTGTATACCAAAAGAAAGTTATAGCTATTGTTTCAAAAGAGGGAGGAGGGGCTCCCATTTTTTGTTGTGGAGAAAAAGCTTTTTGTTCCTTCTCGCAATAAAACGTTCGATTTGATACGTTCTCTTACATTTTTCTAAAAACAGACTAACGGAGAGAGGAGATTTATTAAGCTTAGAACGAAAGATAAAGTATTTACCCTCGAGAATGATGTAGTTAATAAGAACATTGTTGTTGACCGCACGGACAATTCCAAAGAAAATATCCTTGATTTCGAAAGGGGCGGAAATAAGCTTTTGCGATTTTAGGATGTTATTTACTTCATTCCAAAAAAGAGACACAATTTCACACTGGAAGAAAAAATGTTCTATTGTCTCTAACTCTTCCTTGCAGAAGTAGCATAGCGGTGAATCAACTATTCTAAATTTGAAAAGCATTTTGTTTGTATAACAAATTCTATGAAGTATCTTGTATTGAAATTCTCTTAATTTAGTGTCTAGCGTTATTTGGAAGGATAGCGGGTAAATTTTTTCCCAGTCTAGCTGATAGTTCGCTGTATTGTAAATTTCATTGTATTTTATCATAGCTGTCGGCGTTGTCGACATTTTAGAAATGAAATGATCATAGACTGATCTAGCTTGGACTGACCTTTTCTATATCTACTTTCTTCCCTTCAAGAAATAATGAAAATCTAGTGAGATCAACGAATTCTTCATTTGAAGGATCAGGAGTCTCATTCGTTTTTAACACTCTGCGCCATTCTTTCGGAAGGGCATTAGCTAGACTAAAAAGCAGAAAATGGTCGACAGGTGAAAGAGTTGAGCGTAGTGGTTCCCTGATTTCTCTTAGAGCGCCATATTTATTTATTTTATTTATTACTATTATTATTATTATTTTTAATTAATTATTTATTTATTATTATTTACCTGATTTTACTAATAATTTGTGTTTGCTAAATTTGATTGTAAATTATACAACCTGCCTCGATTAGCTTTGCTATATGCGGGTTGTATATTTCTCTAATTTGTTAAATTTAAATTATTGAAATAAAATGATGATGATGAAATGAAAATGATGATGATGAAAGACACTGGTTATTTTTTAAACGCGAATGCGCAAGGTATGAAGGCTAAGTTCCGCTCACTTTTCACGTCAAACTGTCAACTCCCTGGCCCAGTTCTTAATTTAGGAGATAAATGAAGTTCTCAAAAAATCTATGAAAAGATGTTTGCAGACCTTCTGCAGCCGAAAAGTGACAAATTCTTTCTCTATTTTGCAAACGACAGAGCCTCTGTAATTAAACTACTTTTGAGCTATTACGCCATGTAGCCTCGATCAGTAGAACGTTTTGCCTTTGTTTACATTGGCTCCTTTTCTCCTTTCAAAACTTCAACAAAACTTCAAGTCACTAGAGACTAGTGGTTGTTTCCAGTTTTACATCAGTCAGCTGACTGACCACGACATTTTCACGGGCAAATTTCCCGCCAGTGTTATCTACTCGCTTCCGGTTGGTCTTAACAATGAAATTAAATGGGTCACGTCATACTGCACATGCGCCGAACCGTGAAACCCTCCCTTAAAACCAACCAAAAGGGATAGTATTGTTAATTGTCAATGGCAATTTATATACTGCGCCTATACAGACCTGCTCTAGGCGCTTCACGGCAATGCTAATGAAAACCTACAAGTGATGGTCAACAACTAGAAGTTAACAGCAATTTTAAAAAGATGAGTCTTACGCTGTGACTTAAAAACATAAGGACTGTCACACGATGTAATAACTATAAGCAAGTTGTTCCAAAGTTCAGAAGCAGTAATGGAAGAACTCTAGATCCGTAGATTGATGGGATTTAACGGCAGAGCAAACGGCAAACGGAGGGATCTAACTTTGGAGAGAGAGAAAGAAAGAAAGAAAGAAAGAAAGAAAGAAAGAAAGAAAGAAAGAAAGAAAGAAAGAAAGAAAGAAAGATAGAAAGAAAGAAAGAAAGAAAGAAAGAAAGAAAGAAAGAAAGAAAGAAAGAGAGAGAGAGAGAGAGAGAGAGAGAGAGAGAGAGAGAGAGAGAGAGAGAGAGAGAGAGAGAGAGAGAGAGAGAGAGAGAGAGAGAGAAAGAAAGAAAGAAAGAAAGAAAGAAAGAAAGAAAGAAAGAAAGAAAGAAAGAAAGAAAGAAAGAAAATATTGTAAAAAAGTTGAATTTTTTTAATTAAAAAAAATGGTTTCTAATTTAATTACTCCACAGCCTTCGAATTGTAAAACGTTAATTTAAAGGTAAGTTCACTAAATTGGAGTTAATATAAGACATTTCCCAGCATTCTGGGCAGTACGGATTTCTCCTGGAGTGGAATATCCTGAAGCCTTGTCTCTCAAGCCATTTAGCTATACTGTAGTACTGCCTTAGAGCTTCAGGCGTTCCCATGATCACGTGATACTCTACATTCAGCTGCCTCACGTGCCTTTTTAAGGTTCCGTCGGCGAGCATGTGACGTAGGCACTTCCATTCATCCGACTCGATGTCCATTTTCAGAATATCAATTTCTCTCTGTAGAGGAGAAAAACACACATCTGGTCAAACTAGTTGAATAATTTGTCTGACCGATTGTTGAACTATCTTACCTACTGGCTGACTAACCGACTAACGTACTGACCGAGAGACCGACTGGACTGATGAGTGCTGGCTGACTGACTGACAGACTTATTAAACAAGGAATCAGAGAATTACCTCTGTGTGTAAATTATAGTGCTACGGTCAACCCATAAATTTCCCTGTACTTAGCGTTAGCCCCAGTAAGGAAATGAGGGACCACACGAGGGAAAAAAAGAAATATTTGACGTCGGTGGGATTCGAACCCACGACCTCCGGATTAGATCTTCCGTCGCTCTACCGCTTGAGCCAAAAGGCCGTACGGGAACAGATCGTGGGTCAGAATAAGGTGGTAATTCGTGGCAATGATAATGTGAACTTTTTGTGAAGGGTACAAATAAATGTTTAGCAAAGTAGCACTGGTGATACAAACCTGTAAGGAATCAGAGAATTAACTCTGTGTGTAAATTATAGTGCTAACGTCAGCCCATAAAATTTCCCTGTATAAACTTATTAACTGACTAACTGACTGGCAGATTGGTTGACTGGCTGGCTGACTGACAGAATGACTGACTGACTGACAGACAAACTGAATGACTGACTGGTTGACCGGCTGACTGACAGAATGACTGACTGATTGACTGATGGATGACAGACTGACCTGCTGACTCGCTGACTGACTGACAGACTGACAGACTGACAGACTGACAGACTGACAGACTGACAGACTGACTGATTGATGAACTGACCTGCTAACAGGCTGACAGGCTTACTGACTTACTGGTCGGCTGACGTAACTGGATTGACCGACCGACTAACTAACCAACTCACTGATTGAATGACTGACTTGCTCAATGATGGACTGACCGACTGATCGATTATATCATAACCGGCTGTCCGACAGTTGGACAAACTGAAAGATCAACCTGCTGATCTATGAACGTCAGAGTGACTGGCTTTTAATTAACCTTCTGACAAGCGAACTAACTGGCTAGATGGCTGTCTGACGGCTGGATCAGAATAGAGTGCCTGACGGAAGAACTAGCTATATATTGGACTGTCGAGTAACTTTATCATGGACTTTCTGATTGTTTAAGAGTTAGTAAAAAAGTTAACAATTCTGCGCCAAATTAAAATACGTATGAAAAAAAAAAACCCAGACGTTTCGGGCTACTGTCCTGGGAGGGGTGAGTGTCATATAAAAGGTGCGGAGAATAGAACAAAAACATCGTTATACTGTGTTGGTGAAACGCTCTCATTAAATAGATGAAAGCGTTCGATGACGAAGTCTTTATCGTCATAAAAGTCACTATAACTCTTGTTTTCCTGTTTATTTTAGATTGATATCTTTTAGGGGTCAAAAAAGCTTGAGCCACGCCCAGATTGGTCTCCTTTAGGGTTTAATTAAAAATTTCCGACGAGCGTATCCGTACCTTTCATATGAGTCCCTTCCCCTCCCACCCCAGGGAAAGATTTATCACCTCGGAGTGTCCCAATTCCTTTATAATCGTGGCCAAGGTTCTAGTTTTCCACGCACTCTTTGCGAAGTTGTCTGTAACGTTTTCAATTCTCTCTTGATTGACGTCTGACAGACCGAGGTTATAGAACATCACTCCCGCACTATGATTGTGGTCTTCTCTATCCATGGAAGGGTCAAATGCAAACACGCTACAACCGTAATTTGCCATCTTCTCGTCAAATGAAAAGTCATCGCCTGTCCTGTAAGATATCATAATCGAAAAATGTATGCTTGGGTTAAAAATGGATTTTTAAAGGGAACCTCCATTGTTATAACAAGAAATTGTTGGAAATAGAGTCTAAATTTCGATTCTTGTAATAACAAATAGGAAGGAAATTTCAGTGTACAAAAAAAAAGGATATGAATATCGCCTATTTTTGCTTTAAAGCTTCCCGCGCGCCGCCATTTTGAATTTTGATGACGTCATTTGGTTGCCGGTGTTGTTAAGAACCAACGTTCTTTTGTTTAGAACAAATGGGCAACCATATGACGTCATAAATATTCAAAATGGTGGCGCGCGGAAAATTTAAAAAACCAAAAATAGGCGATATTCACATCCAATTTTTGAGAACATTAATTTTATATTTCAACTTGTTATTAACATGATTGAAATTAAAACGTTATTTCCAACAATTTAACGTCAATTTCTTATAATAGTGGAGGTTCCCTTTAACCAGATGTGGTGATTTACATTTAAAAATATAGAGTTGTTTTTAATGGCCCTTATCGTAGATGAGTACGCCACGCCAACATATCAGCGGTTTCTCGCTTTCTTGACCCTATAGTCTCGTTTTGATGTTTACGAGAACCTCTGACGACGATGAACGTAAACATCAAAACAAGACTATAGGGTCAAGAAAGCGAGAAACCGCTGATATGTTGGCGTGGCGTACTCATCCACGATAAGGGCTATTGAGTGTCGTGAAATCAAGGTAATCAATCTGGCCTACAACAACAGAGGCAGACAATCAGGAGAACCAATCGGAACTCAAAGAATAGTAATGTTATACATGTAGCCGGCGCCAAGCGTGGGTGAGCGCGTGCAAGCAAGTCACGATTGGTTTTGGTTTTAATTCTGATTGGTTTATAAAGTACAAAGTGGCGCGAGGTTTTGTGTCCACTGCGCATGTGCGCGTGGACACTATGCTATCGATGGTGTCATATGAAGTTTGTTAACAGGAAGTTTGCTAACCTGAAGTTTGTAAAGCGAAAGTCTGTTAACAGGAAGTTGTTAACACACAAGAATGACAGCTGAAACGATGATGCAATCATCAGGCAACCGGAAAGAGATTGCATGTCAAATTCGCTAAAGGTTAAATAAAATGCATGGCACGAGACCTAATTCACGCAAAGAGCTTTCCATACGTTCTACAGACTAAATTCTGCAAAAGCCGACACTTCGAACATAAAAACCCCTGAACCTTTAAATATTTTGTTCTTTTAAGACGTGCAATTGATGAAAAGACACCAAGGAAACAGATATAGCTGCCAAACGCTGGAAATAACCTCCGGAGACGAGATTTAATCATGTTTTACATGATAAAATACTACATCATTTTTGGAGTATTTCGGCAGTCTTTCTGCACGCCGTCATTTTCAACGCTGAAAAGCCCAGGGAACGAGGTACATAGCTTGGGCTAGATTTGAGGGCTAGATGGGCTTCTGTCAGGTAGTTCAAAATGGCGGGCGGAGAAACCTCCTTGACAAGGTTTCCGAAATACTCCAAGTATCATAAAGTATCTTGTCACGTGACACACGTGACGCAATTCGCAGCGATTGTCAGACGCGTTTGTCTTTTTGCTATCTGAATCCGACGACATTTCATCATGTTTTACGCGACAAAATACTCCAGGAGTATTGAAGCATTTTGACAGCCTTGTCCAGCGGTTTCTTCGCCCGCCATTTCGAACGCGGAGAAGGCCTGGGGACGAGGTTGCTTCATGGCTTTCTCCGTTCGCCGGCTCACCGCACAGGATTCTTAGGATCATCCACAGGGCCACTAATGTCGTTTTTGATCGATCGTTTTTTTGGCGCCGCGGCTCGTGCATGAGACCCCAAAACCTGCTCGCAATCTGGTTTATGTTCTCACCCAATGGAGTAGACGACACATGATCCCGGATGTAGCTGAACTTCCTCGTCAAAACAAATGTACCACATGCCATCAGGGCCAAACGGACGAGGGGCCCCGTGGGGACCTCTTGGCAACCCCCCTATGCGGCGCTGATCCCAGCATACGGCCCCCTGAGTGGAAAGAGCCCTCATGAGTCTTTCCTTTTCATTTCCAGTGGGAGGTTCTTCTACATATGTAAATATGCTTGGTGTTGGCGGAGGAGTACTGGGTGAAGGAGGGGGCGTGGTAACGATAGTTGGAACTTCCTTTATTTCCGTCGCAGGGATAAATGTTTCCTTGAATCCTGTGTAATATAAAAACAACGTTTGTTAAAAAGATCTTTTCACGGTTTCGCGCCTATTCGGTTACGGGAAAAATTACAGTTAAAGTGCACCTAACCCCAAAATTTTTTTTTTTGCTTAATCAACTCTATGTACGTTGAAAAGTTGAATAATGGCAAAATCCCGAATTGACGTCATCTAATTAGCATTTTGTAAATTCAAATCTCTAAAACTCACTAACGCGACGTTAAAAACAAGAAATATTTAACTATTCAACTTTTCAACGTACATAGAGTTGATTAAGCAAAAAAAATTTGGGGGTTAGGTGCACTTTAATGTATGAGATTTTCGGTATAAATTTTGAAAACTTCAGGGTGTCCGCTTGATACAGGTCCGATACATTGCAAAAAAAATTGTTAATTATTGACCCTCTTACATCTCCATGTTTATTATACCAACACGTACTGATTTCATTACATTTTAATTCATAGACCTAATTCGCAACTGTACGTCTGTATCGCGTTGAATTACTTTTTACTGGAAAATACGCTTTTAGAAGTAGACGTTAATCCTACAATTTAATAAAAATGCGTTCTAAAAACACTTGAAATGTAACACGCCTTAATTTTGGTGTCCCAACCGCTTAATAGAGGGGTCCGTTGAATACAGGTTCCATATATAGTTAATATGGGAAGAACATTTCGGGACCCAAGCTGGTGTCCGCTTAATAGAGGGATCCGCTGAATACAGGCTCGATTTGCAGTAAATATGGAAAGAAAATTTCGGGACCCAAGCTGGTGTCCGCTTAATAGAGGGTGTCCGCTAAATACAGGTTCGATTTACAGTGAATATGGGAAGAAAATTTCGGGACTCAAGCTGGACGTGTCCGCTTAATAGAGGGTGTCCGCTGAATACAGGTCCACTGCAACCCCTTCATTTATTCAACTGAGCAGTTATACAGAGCAAGACGTGTTCCCTATATTTTATTTTGGAATCTTAAATTGCACGAGAAATAACTTTAAAAGCGACACTTTCCCCAACAAATACGAGCAGAGTTATAAACCTGTCGCATATCCAGAGGAGGGGCCCGGGGGAAGCGCCTCGCCCCCAATTTACCGCCCCCCCCCCCCCCCCCCCCCCAACTTAACCCCCTCCCACGTCTACGATGAACTCTGAATCTGCCATGGCAAACCTTCGATATCAATATTGAAATATATCTACTTGCTCAATGTGAATGATAAAAGGAACTGTCGGGGAATGAGAATATTTGTTACATTCGATATCCCTTCGAAATAAATTTCTTTTGCACGTACCTACAGTTTCTTCATTGCTTCTTCTTGTCCAGTAAACATTATCGTTCAAAAACAACTGAGCCTACAAAACAATGTTATAAGTTACGTGAGTAACTTTGAATAGGGATTGTAATATTTCTATCGTCAATGGTTGTGAAACAAGCTCATAAAAATCGTTACGTAGTAGACCATTTTTGTTGATAAAATAAGTCATTCGTGTTGTGATCGAGCAAATTCAATGTTGCACTAGCGTAGTGTAAACGGAATCGATTATCATTTATTCGTTCGTTCGTTCTTTTGTTCGTTCGTTCGGTCATTTGTTCGTTCGTTCGTTCGTTCGTTCGTTCATTCGTCTGTGTCAGCTCGATTCCTGCGCATAGCACATCAGCCGTCTCTTCTCGGAGGTGGAAAACTGGGAGCGAGTGAGTGGCGGAAACCCAAGACAGTACCAGTCCACACTAAGGGTACAGGTGAGAAACATGAAACTTACCAGCCTGGGGGGAGGGGTGAGGAACATGATCACCACCGCAATTGTCACTGCTATGCAACCCACAATCCAACGGCGCCGCCGAGAATATCTATCCGGAAACATACTAAAACAGTCTGCTGGCAGAGACGAAATACGATGTTAGTAATTGGTAAAATTTTAGACGGAGAGCAACATAAAGTCAATCTCTTTGTGTACTATACAAGCTTTTGCGAAACACAGTTAACTAGCGAGATATAACAAGTTTGACCCTGTTTATGTTTATGGGATTCAAAATTTCGACGGTACTTATTTCAAAAACCGCAGTAAACCCTTTCACTCCCAGAGTCAATTATGGAGACATGTAGTGTAGTTCTAACTTTTGAGTCTGTGGACGAAATCCTATGGTGTGACCATTCAAATGAAACCTCTTCAGCAGTACTTTTGCATGGTACCATTTGTTTTTCAATATTTTAACAAAATGAAATTTGGGATTTTTCTGGAATTTTGCATTTTGGCACTCTTGGGAATTGAAGGGTAAGAGTATCGAACACATGCCACAACAACCTTTTTTTTTAGAATTCAGCCGACAGTGCTTCAAACATTAATTTCGATTCGTTCTTTTGTTGAAATGCCAAGTCGGCCTCCCATGGACCGTTTGTTTATTTGTTGACGAAACAAGTCCTAAAAACTCCTAAAACTATATAATAGTACATGCGTTAAAATGATGGATGCTGAAACCAACCGCTATCCGCTCACTTACCTTGGAATAATGAATAACCACAGTTTATAATCTTCTTTTCATTTCTTTGTTCTCCCCGGCGTCGACTGAAGTATCCACGTTCAATTTGTCGCTTTTGATGCTAGCTTTTTGAATCCTCCGAACCTGAACTCTCTAACGAAAGTTTTCTTGGCGATTTTTCCTTGTTGCAAATCTATAGCACGCAGAAAAAGTCGAGGGGAGACGATTTCAAGAAGATCCGCCGCTATAAAGAAAATCTGGATCAAACCAGTGCGCGACAAATTTTGCAAGGGATAACCTGCTATTAGTTACAATGGCTATTAAATACACAACAAACAAGACACCAGCAAACGGCTCAATCACTGATTTACAGGTAGCCCGCGAAGAAGGCGCCAGTAGGCCACTTATTTATTGATCGTTTTCATCTGCGCAAGCGCAGTTTGTTTTTCTGGCTTTCAGGACAAACATCAGAGACACCAAAATAAAATACCACATGAAACGACTGTGAAAAATTTTGAAGCCCAGCGATCTTTAATAACCGAGTTATGGGGAAAAGAGTATTAATAAATTAAAGAACTTTGTATGCGTCCGCCGGCCATTTTGGTGTACCACTTTGGTAAACGAACATGTCGGCAGAATTTGCATTTTTAAGAAATTCTTGAAATACAACTAATTTATGATCGTTTCAGTGTTCAGTTCAAAGATTCAGAAGACCTCCAATTTACACTCTCGTTAGAAATTTCTACAAACTGAGTGAAAAATACTTGTTTTTGTTTCGCACATGGAGACGCTCAGCTGCACAGCCAAAATTTTAAAATGCTTTATCTCTAAAATGCAATGTAATGTATAAGAGCAGTTTTCAATTGAAACCCCGTCCACACGTATACGTTTACGTTGGTAAACGCATATTTATTTATGCGTTTAGGCCTCCCGTCCACGCGTAAACGATGAAAACGGTCACCCTAAAAGGAAATTTTCGAAAACGCTCTCCAAAGTGGATATTTTCGGAAACGCCGTTTACCCGTGAACAGCGTAAACGGATATTTTCGTAAACGCTGATGTCACAGATTCCGACCCAGTCCACAAATAAAGAAAATGGAGCAGATATCCAATATGGCGGACGGTCTGACGCATGCTCAATGCAGATTTGAAGCGTTTACGTATCGTTTTAGCGTTTACGTGTGGACAGGTGAAAACGAATCGTAAACGATGGCTGGCTTCGTGTGGACGGGAGCGTTTTAGATAAAAAAAAAATATGCGTTTACGAACGTAAACGTGTACGTGTGGACGGGGCCTGAGTGTCGTAAAACCAAAACCAAAACCAAAGTAATTACTCTGACCAATCACAGCAGTCGTAAACAATCCAATGAACCAATCAAAGCTCGAAGCAATTACATGTAGCCGGCGCCAAGCGCGGGAAAACGAGTGCGAGCAAGTCACGATTGGTTTTGGTTCTACTTCTGATTGGTCGAGAAAGTGGCGCGAGATTTTTTAGCCAATCACAAAGCGTAGCAATGCAAAACCAAAGCAATTGTGTAATTACTTTCGACACTCAATTGAAAACTGCTCTAACATGAAACTAGTGGTACGACGATTACTATTGTTGATATGAAGAACCCGCTAGTGCGCTAGAAAACGAAGAATAGAGTCAGGAGCCATACTTGGAGACTATGTCTCGATCGGTTTCCGATTATGGCTCCTGATGGAGAGAGAAAATTTCAAGGACGTGTACGCGAGGAGAATGCATGCCTGAAGGGAAGTGCGTGCCTCTCGCGCGCGCTTCCTCGAAATTGCGCAATAAATATACCTTTTTATAGGAAATTAACGCTCCATGATGACCATGAAATTAACGCGAATTCTCAAAATTCGCGTTAATTTAAGTCGCGTTAATTTTTGTCAGCGTTCATTTCCGAAACCTCAATTTCACCCCAAATTCTGGATACCGTCCGAACACATATAGCAACTAGGAAACAATAACCTTCTCTTTTCTGTGCACTATTTTTCAATCATTTACAATGTAAAAGCCTAAAGATATGTCATCTGCAATATTTCCAGTTCATTCTTGCTTTCAGAAGAGCGGTTCCACAGGGAACCCAAACGCTTTATTAGCTATAACATAATCATTTAATAAAATATTGTTATTTACCTGTTTTCCTGTGTCTTTTTGAGTCGTTTTGGAAGCGATTTGAATCAGAGCGAAGACGGTTGACCTTGCACGTTTCAAACTCGAGATTCTCCCCCGAGGAGAGTTAATAGTTAATGGTATAAATGGGAACTTGAGTTAATAATAATAATAGAAACTTGAGACGTAATAGGCGCGTCGTATTTACGAAGCGGCAGACAAGATAATATTTGAAACGTGCAACGTCTTCGCTCTGATTCAAATCGCTTCCAAAACGACTAAAAAAGACACAGGAAAACAGGTAAATAACAATATTTTATTAAATGACTATGTTATCGCTAATAAAGCGTTTGGGTTCCCTGTGGCAGTTCTCGACATCCGTTTTTTGTTATTAGTATATTTACACAGTCAGCCAAAATATCTTTACAGACATCAATAATCGCGTATTTTTCTTCATTTTGAAAATTTGCCCCCTCTCTCGTGTTAATTCCCTTTATTCGAAAGACATTTTCCCTCCAATTCGCGTTAATTTAAGTGGCGTTAATTTCAAAGACCTTAATTTACAGGAGCGTTAATTTCCTATAATAACGTATATATAAATCGGTGACTGCCACGTTGGCAAGTGTACAGGTGTCGAGAGCCAGTGAATCGAAAGCCCGGGGGGGAGGGGTACTTGACCAATATTTGGGTATAGGGGTGCCGCTAAGGGTCTGAGACCCTGATCCTGTTTAGGACAAAAATAAACGAATAAACGAAAATACCTACCCTGTGTAGGACAACACCCTCTATTTTAGGACCCTGTCTAGACACGGCTCGAGCGTGGTTATTGATCTGAGCTTTAAAAAAATGGTAGACTGATCCTTTATAAAGAAAACGATTTCGTCTTCGCATGAATATACTATCACGACAAGGTAAGTCGCCACAAGCGCGAAAATAACTGGAACCATACCCTGTTTAGGACACTCAGACCCTGTTTAGGACAGACTCACGTTAAATTATATACCCTGTTCAGGACAAAAATGCCAAAAACCATACCCTGTCCAGCGGCACGTCCCCGTATAGGTCATATAAGGGAGTACCCACCCCCCCCCCCCCCCCCCCCCCCCCTCGGGATCAAAAGCAACGAGATTCAAAAGCTGACATTTTAAGTGATAGCCTTCGTCTGAGCGAATCAAGGAATTGTGGGTTGTGTGTGATTATTAAAGGCGGAGGTACACCTCAGTGGCGGATCCAGGGGGAGGGTCGGGGTGGTCCGGAACCCCCCCCCCATCAGACCTGTGTCTCCTTTGTGGTTCACTGAAAATAATAGAATAAAATTGTTTTATACGTAGTTGATTCACTTCCACCAATTGACTGATTGTCAATTTTTTGACTTAACAAACGCTTCTCGAGTTTCAGGAATGCTGAAAATGGCGTTTCAGAAGGTAAAATCGGAAAAAATTTCCGGGCAGGCATGCACCCGGACCCCCCCTTTCAGAAATTCCTGGATCCGCTCCTGCACCTAAATTTGAATGAAGTTTTAAAAGGTTTAAAGAAGGGATACAAGAAAGAAGATTATTTTTGGAACACTAACAGACAGTTGATAACCACGCAAGAGCACCCTAGGTTGATAGTGGACTATTTTGGTGTTCACCTGCTAATTATTATTTTTAACTTCAACGTTTTATTTTAAAACTATACATTTAATCTTCAATATTTCTTATTTCTGTAAATTTTACAAATTCTTTGAGAAAAAGTATTTCCTCCCAAACATACCCAAAAATCAAATAAATTATTGACTTGTTTCTGTGTGCGAGCCAGGTTTGCGATAGTGATCCAGGGATGCGTAGGTCAGTCTGGGGAGGGGAGGTCTTTGAAAGCCTGGGGGGGGGGGGGGGGGGGGGGGGGAGGGGAAGAGGGGGAATACAGTTGAAACCTCTTAAAAAACTATAAACAAATAAAGGGGTAAGTTTATGGGGGGGGGGGGGGTACTCCCTATAATGAGCTACATGGGGATGCTCTGCCCGAAACAGGGACTTTTTTTAGGCTTGAGGTATATGAAAGGGTAGGGATTTCATGAGCTGAAGTATAGAAAAGGGTAGGAAAAACTGCCATTTAGGTCACACATAACAGCTAATTCATCTGTTAAAGTATTTTTATGTTTATACTGAAGTGAAATGTGAGTAAACGGTGCTCAAATGTTTACACTCCTAATAACATACCAAGTGATATCTACAAGCATTTAATTAAATTAAGTCATGTGGTGCTATGCACCAAGTCAATAATAAAATTCTTGAAAATAAGCTCACAATTATATTATGTTTACATGTCAATAAAAATGATTCATTTCGCATGGATATTCCAATATTCATCAGAATCATTTTGAACATCTTCAGGCATGCGCAGTAAAGTAATGATGACATCGTCATCTCGTCTTTGGAACAACATTTCACCCTCAAAATCAACTAAATTCTGTTTCCGAGCCCTGAGTAACATACCGACCACTTTGTTGGAAATTCTTGTGTATCTTTCGAATAAACGACCAAATGTGACTGCAACTGTTCCATCTGGTTGCTCCTCTCCCATCTGTAAGATGACTTTGCACAAATCTTTTACTTCTTGACTGATGTGTGCACCAGCAAATTTCCCACGTGCTTCAGTTTTAGACCCAGCCACAGGACGCCCATATTCTTTGCCATGTCTGGGAGCTGCTGCCATTTTCCTTACAAGGCAGTAACACTGTTAATTAACTTCACCAATTTCAGTTGTACCCAAGGGAGACTCCTAAATTGTTATAAAAGCAATTAGGGGCGATCTTTGCGCAGTTTCATGAAATACACCCCCATGGAGGTCATTGGAAATTCCAAGATGGGAGGGGTGGGTCTCAAAGGCTAAACTGAAATGTTCAGAGGGGTAGGAAGGGGGCTGACATAAAAACAAAAAATTCCATGAGGAGGGTATGGATATTTTCTGGTGTAACTCCTTATTGCACATTTTATGGATTTTAAAAATGTAGTGTTTCTAAGTGTCCACTTATAGCAGATGCCTGCCTATGGAAGGTGTCTGTTAAAAGGTTCAACTGTAAACTCAACTATACACTCAACAGTTAAAAAGTCCAACGGCCCAATTTGTAATAATAATTAAAGTCCCTTTTTCTCTGCATTAAAAATACAGTATTAAAGAAAAACATCAAGAGAGTTTGGGGTCAGGCTGGGGTCAGAGTCTATAGCTGGACCAGTTGAGCAACTTGGGCACAAAAGTCATCAGACTAAATAATCCATTAATAAGCCAATTAAATTCTGTTATGTCAAGTTATTTTACTAAGTATTGCTCCAATTACCTTGTATTTTACCTAGATCCTAAATATCAAGACCACTTATCATCTACCAGCTACAAGAGCAGTTTAACACTTGCAATATTTTGCACATTACAATCTCAGCTTTCAGTGGGATTTGCTTACCAACCCACCCACTCCATGGCAGTTATGAATTTTCTCATCGTATTTATTAATTTTTCCTTTTCTTGTAGTACCGTAGAGTTCCGAAAGTAGGGACTGCTGTGAATTTCAGAATTAGGAGGCCTAAGGGACTGTAGTCTGAAGTGTCAGACGCTTTCTCGCAGCGCCCACAGGGGGTTGGGCGAGAAAGCGTCTGACACTTCAGACTACAGGGACTGCAATTTTCGGTTAGCTAAAATATGTGTCATGATGGTAAACTGCACAACTGCGGAATTAAAGCATAATGTCATTTTTAACCCGTGAATATGCACATGCGTAATGAATGGGTTATCGGTAACAGAGGCAGATACGCAAATGAGCACTCACTCGCTCACTCACTTTTTCCATCAGCTGTAAACTCAGTGACGTAATGCTTGTTACGAATGCATTTCGTAACAAGCTAAAGAACAGCGTGAATCCAGCGATAACAATAACTAATTTATTGTAAACGAATATAAACAACAATAAGCTTAAAGATGTTTTGCATTTGGAGTCTTTAATGCGACATAAAATCGATCTAAAAGGATTTTCTAATCGAGACACCCGTTTTAATGCGTATCTACTTTTAAATAACAAAATTATTCTCAAGTGAGCATAAGTTCCTCGGTGGCCTTGTGGACTAAGGTGCTGGATTTGCACTCAGAGGCCCGGGTTCAATTCTTGGACGTGACTCTTCTTTTTCTTTTTTTCCCTCGAACTGGACATTATGAAAGTGATTTCCTTTTTTTTGCGTTCGCCCGTGACTCTTCTTTTTTTTTTCCCAAACTTGATTTCCTTTTTTTTTTGCATTTGTCAAAAATCCTTACAGTTAATTTTTAAAAAAAATATTGAACCATGTCAGTGTGAAAACATAAGCTTACCGAAATATTGTGTTACGTGTTAGCATTTCTTATTCACAGATTGGGTGTTAGGAGCCTTTGATTATTCTCTCTTTTCCCATTTGGCATTCTTGTGGGGGGGGGGGGGGGGGGGGGGGGGGTTACTTTCAGGTAGCCTGTTACTTTCTTGAATTAATAGAAAGGTTTCAAAATTAATGTTACTTTCGGGTAGCCAGTACTTTCGAGGGCCGCTACATGTACTTTTGGAACTCTACGGTAATGTTTGTCTCATTATATTGATGGTCTATTAATTATTAGTAGTCTTAATCATTTATACCAGTTCTGTTGTATGTAATAAACTACCTGATCCACACATTATAGCTCGAGTCTACGTGATCTGTTAAGGACTAGTACAAGGGTTAATTTTTTAAACTCCAGTATACTGTGTAACATGAAATTTTTGTGGGAGTTTAATTTTGCGGATTGGCATTTTTTGTGTGTGTGTGTTTTGCAGGGACAATTTTTTGGAGGTTCGAGATTACTGAAATTTCTGCTGGGAACTAATTTTTGCGTTTCCTGTTCAAGCAGCAGATCAACATTATATCAACTTTTATTACTAGTATTGTTGAGTTACGGTACGCTCTTAGCTACCTAGAGACATTTCACTGCATTCTATCAAATCTAATGGCTAAAGGTGATGTTACATGGGACGATTCGCAACAACGATTTTTAGCGCAACATGGGTACATCAGATGATTTTCTTTGCAATTTTTTCATTGCCAGTTTTTGTCGTTGTGAATTGTCCCGTGTAACATCACCTTAAGGGACTGACGCAACAACAAAATGAAACAAAAAGCCTACCCCTGCCCCAGGTGCCATGCTAAAGAAAAAAATGTTATTACTATGCTTCAACCAGTCAGTATTCTATTACGAGAATATAAAATTTTAGTTGCAAACTGTTATAATGTCTAAATAATATGTTTTAGTATATACTGAAACAGTGGATAGCATTGTTGACGTGCTCTGATTGGCTACTGAAACTCGGAATAGCAAGTGCTATTCACCTCCCAGCAATTTGCGTGCGGAAATTGTAATCGTTGACAGGAATAAATAAGTTAAAAAGCATCATTTTCGTTATATTATCTCACTGTTTCAGTATATACTAAAACAACTATTCACCTTAGTGTAGGTGGGTAGTGGTGGATATTTACCTCGCCGCTTCACGGCTCGGTAAATATCCACCACTACCCACCTCCACTTCGGCATAGTTAATAGAACAAACTGGTTATGAAGCTCAATAAATTTCAAAAAGAATGTACAAAGCTGCTTTGTTTTATGTTGAACGAACCGTGACCCTGCACATTGTTTTGTTTAACGTGTTAGCCCAAATGTTTCTACTGGTCAGTTGCTCATATGCATTTCAATACCTTTTGTGTTTTGTGCAGGGTCAAGGCAAACGAACAAAAGAAATGGAGAACAAAAACATATAACAAAGGACTGACTGAGTTTCATAACCAGTTTATTCTATTAACTATGACTTCGGTGTATAGTTGTTAAGTATTTGACTGAAGGAAGTAAATTTTTGCGGAGTATTATTGTGCGAGTTTTTTTTCTGCGGTAACTAAATTAATTTCTTGACAATTTCTCTCAAATTTCCACTTGAGAGGAAATGACAAATTGGACAGACTCAAAACTGAGAAACAGTTCACTACGAACTCAAGGGTGAAAAATGTTTTTATAAGCAGCATGTCAACGGGTAAACAAGAAACTATTAGAAACATTCCAATTCAAAGCTGTCCAAGCATTAGTTGAGTGCCTTTCTGGAACTAAAAAGAATTGTTGTCGTTTTGCCCCGTAGCGAATTACATGTAGCCCCAAGGTCGTGTTTTATATTATTAGGAAGGGTAAGCTTATAAGTCCGTACTGCAATGTTCGATGCTCTGTTTATCACCGACAGACAACAAATACAAATAAAGTCCACCTTACCTTACGAAAGGTTTACTTTCCTCCGTCTAGCGGTTTTAAGTACTGTAAGTCGAGCCTTATTCTTCACGAAATGCTGAACAGAACAGAACTTCACAACCGTCAGCCATCTTTGTTGTTGTCGCTTTGTTCATGCTGCCTGTCACGCGACTGGTGTTGGTCACGCAAGTACGGAAGCGGTGCGCGATGTGAGATGGGAAGCGGCAAAACGTTTATTTTTTCCCATATTTTTTTTCTTGCGGACAAAAGGGGAAGAAACACGTGCATCCGATTTGGCGGGAAACACTGGTTAATAATCATGAATGTAAGCATGGATGACACGAATCGCAGGCTAGTCGTGTAGGGGTTTTGCTGTTTATTCTATTTATGTTAAGTTTGGATTTGCATATTGTTAATTATTTTTATCTGTTTAAAAAAATGGTGCATTTTTTCTTTCATTATGCCTTTATGTCTTCACTATGAAGAAATTAAGACACCAGGACATTAAGAATTGCTTGGCGACCACCTTTGTTGAGCGCTAAAAACAATCGATAAATTTTAATTTTTTGGTCTTCAATAACAACTATAATAACTGGTTTTAATTGAAGCTGTAATATGGCTGACACAATTCAAAATCTTTAATCTTTCGAAATCTTTAATTTGCGCTTTCCGGTTTAATTCGGGTAAAAAAAACGTCATAGTTACTTTACGCAGCCTGCCTACAGTTTTATTTTATTAGTAGTCTAGATATGGATTATAAAATTCAAAAACACTTTGTCACGTACTTTCGACAGATAGGAATTTCAGCGTATGATTATGCAATTTCTTTCAGGGTACAAAAAAGTTCCTTAAATTAGCTCTCGAACTGTCGAATATAGACTGCTAGTAGTCCTTTTCTGGATAGTCGAACGGACGAGAAAATACGCAATCGGCGATCGACGAGCAAAATTAATGCGAGCCCAGTTTCCCCTCGGCTCGTTCGCTCGCTCCAGTCTCGCCGAGCTTGTTTTCGTAATTAGTTCGCCCGCTCGACAGACCGAAAAGGGACAGCTAGCAGTCTACCGAGGGGGCTCTGGGGAAGAGGGGGGAAAGGAGGGAGGACTTCCACAGTGGTCAAACGTCCGAGGCGTTTTTCGTTTTATTTAGTGGGATTTTATTTAATATTAAATGGAAATATGGGCAAGGATGCATAAAAAAAATAGTTGACGTTACTATCTTTTAATTTTTCTCAAAATGATGAGCTTTTTACTGTTGAAAACTGACCAAAATTCTTTGCGCCTGATCAAAATTATGTTGGCAAATGGCGCCGACAATTCTGTAGTTCACAGTTTTTAAACGCTTAGACCTTTTTTGGTAAAATTTCAAAACGTTTTGTAAATTGACAGTGTATTTGCAATACATTAAACTTTAAACAGTGAAAATGACAACCTTAACTTTTAAGTACTTTGCTTAACTTTTGCAAATTTCTCTCGTTTGACCGCGGTTAAGGGAGGCCTTTTCCTCCCGCCTCTCCCCCAGTTTCCCCTCGGCTCGTTCACTCGCTCCAGTCTCGCCGAGCCTGTTTTCGTGATTAGCTCGCCCGCTCGACAGACAGAAAAGGGACAGCTAGCAGTCTATGTAGAATAGGATAGTACTGGGGCATGAGAAAAATCCCGGAGGTAGCCTGTAGTGCACTCAGGCGTTTTTTGCCGTGCGAGTGCTGAATTTTAAAATTTGTGTTTGGCCGCCATTTTGGTGACTCCCCCCTTTTGACTCGCACCAGTCTGCAGTTTAACTCAGCGCTCGTCCGCCCCCCCCCCCCCCTCTCCCTACATACACACACAAAAATACGCCTGCTTTGCATGCTATCCCTGAGAATTCACTAAGAGTGAATTCTGAAAAGCGATGTATGTTCTTTCATCGTTCTGATGTTTATCGACGACGCACAGCGCTAGTAGAATCCTTACGCTACATCTTTTTTTCCAATCTTCATCTTGACCGTGCTATGTAAAGAACTGTAGCTTATTTAATGTTTAGTATTCTTGGTACATAGTCATTTTTAGTCAAAGCCGGTCATAGTCTTTTTTTTGTAATACTCGTCGTGGGAAAATGTATCTTCATACAGGGCAGTAAGTCAGCTACGTTGAAAATTATGAAGTATGATACTTGTCTACATACACTCTCACTATCTCGAATGTTGGGGGGGGGGGGGGTCTACTGTATATATGAGCCCGCAAATCAATTGACGTTTGTCGCTTGAGGTGTGACAATTGGCACCTCACACATCTTCCCTTAACGTTCCATACGGTCTATAATAATCGTTCCTGAATCAGTTTGGATTAATTGGAGTTATTTGGTTTACGACTACCTTTAGACTTCTTGTAACTAGTTGCAACAGCAACATGTTCGGTGCCGAGGTTCTCGAGACGAGTACTCAATGGCTTGGTCAAGGTCATCTAGCCCTGGAGAACCTAGGTCCACGTAACTGGATGTAACATCAACACGTTCGGCAATGAGCTTCTTGCGTTTAAGAACTAGAGCACATTGGTCACACTCCTTGGCTTGCTCGAGGTCACCCAAGGCTCGGTGAATAGAGCCTAAGTTATCGTAACTCGCTGTAACATCAATATGTTTGGCGCCGAGCTTCTCGAGATAAATGGTAAGAGCACGATGATGGTATTCCTTGGCTTGCTCAAGGTCACCTAAGTCCTGGTGAATTAAACCTAGGTTACTGTAACTCGTTGCAACATTTACATGTTCGGCGCCGAGTTTCACGAGATCAATGGTTAGAGCAAAATGATGGTACTCCTTAGCTTGGTCAAGGTCGCCTAAGGCCCAGTGAATTAAACCTAAATTACTGTAACTCGCTGCAACATCAACATGTTCGGCGCCGAGCTTCTCGAGATAAATAGTAAGAGCACGTTGATGATACTCCTTGGCTTGCTCAAGGTCGCCTAAAGCCCGGTGAACTAAACCTAAATTATTATAACTCGTTGCAACATCAACATGTTCGGCGCCGAGCTTCTCGAGATAAATGGCTAGAGCACATTGGTGATACTCCTTGGCTTGGTCAAGGTCGCCTAAGTCCTTGTAAATTACACCTAAGTTACCGTAACTCGTTGCAACATAAACATGTTCGGCGCCGAGATTATCGCGATAAATGGTTAGAGCATGTTGATAATACTCCTTGGCTTGGTCAAGGTCACCTAAGGCCCGGTGAACTAAACCTAAGTTATTGTAAGTCGTTGCAACATCAACATTTTCGGCGCCGAGCTTCTCGAGATCAATGGTTAGAGCACGTTGATGATACTCCTTGGCTTTGTCAAGATCGCCTAAGGCCCAGTGAATCAAGCCTAAATTATTGTAACTTGTTGCAACATCAACATGTTCGGAGCCGAGCTTCTTCAGGCGGATGGCGAGAGCACGTTGATGATACTCCTTGGCTTTTTCAAGGTAACCTAAGTCCTTGTGAATTAAACCCAAGTTATCGTAACTCGTTGCAACATCAACATGTTCACAACCCAATTCTTGTAGCTGAATGGCAAGTGAATGTTCATAGTATGTTCTTGCCACAGTAAATTCACAGTGCTCTCTACAGATCTTGCCTAGCTTTTGAAATTTTTCTGGATAACAGTTGTTTGAAACACTTTCATTCTGGCTTTTGGAAAACCCGTAATTAATTGACGTAATTAAGGTTTTTAAATGCGGGACGATGTGTATGATGTCCAATTCGTGCCCATTCTCTGTCGGGATATCGTTTATATACTGGTTGAATGATGTGATAGCCCCATTGATGGCTTGAAGGTATTGACTATCTGGTTGGTCTTTCATCACACTGTTAATAGTATCGTACACAACCTGATGTACACGAATGAAGCAACCACTCTCGTCTTCTTCAAATAGCAACAGTGAGCATCGTTTAATTCTAATGCAAATCAATTCGTTATCCTCTTCGACTTCTTCATGTACGTTCACAATGTAATTGATAACGACGTCCAGGCTTAATGGTAGTGGTGCACAAAGGGAAAGGAAAGTGAATAAGTGTTTAAAAACTTTGTCGGATGTCATCTGCTTTTCAACGGCTAACGTTATGGCTGCGGTCATGGAGTTTGGGTAACTTGGGTTGGTCTCAGCAAGAATAGTCTCAGTAAGACTTCGTTGACCTTTTTTTAATTTTGCAAGGTATTCGTTCCATCCGAAATGTGATGAAGCTTTGTTCTGCCGAACCTGTTTGACATAGGTGGCGGCACTTGCCAAAGCAAGAGGTTGGTAGTCCAATGCCTGTGCAACGTCTTTTCCCAGCTCGCCTTCAGTGATGCCAGAAAGCATGGCTAGTAAAGAGCAGGCATCATCGAGCTCCATACCTTTACTTACTGAGATGTGATTGATGAAAGAGTTTGGTAAGGGGACTGACGTGGTGTCCTGTGTTGTGATCAACAATTGGCCCTTTGTCCACGCCTCGTTTCCAGACTCTGGAAGGTAAACATGCACAGAAGATACGCTAGTGACATTATCGACCACCAGTAGCCACGACGTGTAAAAGCCTATTTTCGCAGCAATAAGCATCTTAAGACTTGCGATCTTGTCTTCTATCTTCGAATCCTTGGAACCGAGGGTTTGTATAACTGAATATTCTGGACACTTTAATTGACGAGCAAAGAAAACATAAGACTCCAGAAGTGTATCTAGACTTGCGGCATTCAAGGTCATCACAAATGGAGAAGAGCCTGGCATTTCTTTGACTTCGTCGAAGAATCTTTTGGCTACGAGCCCAGATAGCTGCGATTTGCCACTTCCAGGATTCCCTGAGATGTATAGATAACTTAAGCTGTTGTCATTGGCCTCTTTTAGCTCCCTGAGCTGTTGTGCTACTTTAGCTACCTCACCATTGCGACCTCCGATGTCGTGTGAAGGTTTAGGAGGGAGAACACAAAACAAGGAAATTTCTTTTTGCAGCTGATCTTCGAGCACCTGTAGCTGATCTTCCTTTCCTTGAAGTTGATCTTCCTTTTCTTGAAGTTCCTGTTTAAGGTCGTCAACCTCTCTCAGGACTTTTCCTAACTCTTCCGTTGCAAATGTTGTTTGAATTTTTATGTCTTGAATTTTTAAAGTCAGGAGACCAAGCGCTTGAAATGCACCATGAACGTTGCTAATTGCATTGTGAAAATCTAAATCGGAGAGATTGCCTTGCCGTATATGAGCGAATTCTTCGTTTCTAAACTTTCTAAGATCATCTACATTTTTCCTGATTGTTGCGTTAAGACCGTTCCCGATACAATCGGAGAAAAGGATGGCGTAGAACAGCATTGTACAGTCCCATTCAGATCTATCTCCTTTCCTCATGGTGGCCAAGAGAATAGCATTTCTTTTCTGGTTTCGTGGAGACTCCCCGTTATAAAAGTCCGTTCCATTTTTGGGGCCATCTTTCCATTCTCCCATTGTTGATTTGTGCTGATTGTCCCATTCCTGTTTAAAAACTGTTCTGAGTCCCTCGGCAAGTATATCAGTAGTCACATAGCAAATTCTGAAGTAGTTCAACTGTTCATTGGTATATTCTTTTAAAAGTTTTGAACAAGCCATAATTCATACACTTCTGGGGCTTGGAACCTTTTAAGAAAATAGAGGTTTCTATTAACAAACTATTGCTGTAATGAGACTAATCAAATCGGGATAAAGCCAATTACAGAAAATTGTTAAAATGGTTAGCTGCGTTGTAAGTTGTTTCAATTGGTTATACACATTAGATAATTTCAATGTAGTAGAGGCCAACTCGAAAGCATTCGCTCTTTTGGCCACTACACACTTCTCCCTTGTTATTTCACATTTGTTATGTAATTCTTTCTCCTCGCTATTTTTCTCTTAGTTTTGGAATATTTTACTGTAACGAAATTGATATATACACTGCTGGGGCTTGGAACCTTTAAGGAAAATAGAGTTTTCTTTGAACAAACTATAGCTGTAATGAGACTAACCAAATCGGGATGAAGCCAAAGGCCTGCCAAGTGCATAAAATTGTTAAAACGGTCGGCTGTGTCGTTAGGTTAGGGTTATAAATACATTTTGAGGGTCTCCCAGAGGTTTTAGGGAATATAAGGAGAACAAGGGAATATGAAACAGCAAAGAGTTCGAACAATTCCATTGTGGGGTTAATTTTTTCGTAGTCATATACTCCAATCAAAGGGCCCTAAGAGCCATCTGGTGAATACGAAACAACGTAAGGTTAAGTCCACAGATCGGTTTAATTTTCCATTCTGGATTAATTTTGAAGTCACGAATTGAAGAGTAAAACAGATTTCAAACGACCAAAACATCTTAGCGTGACATAAATATGCACTGTCTGAAGCGAGACTGTGTAGACAACTGAATAACGTAATTCAATTACAGCGATCATCTTTTAATCCGTTAATATACTGGGAAATTAAAAAAAGTTTACAAATGATGGAACGAGTGCAAATTTGCATATCTGTCACCGTATACCATATCTCGTTCGACGCTTGGCATTATCACGAGATATCATCCTATGTAGCAGAGTTCTAACTCCATTTGCGATGCGAATTATTCTAACCCGGGATTTGAAGTTGAACTTGAATTTAAATCAATTCTAAAAAACGCCTAAAGAAACCTTGCTATCTCATTAGAACTGAAGGAAAAGAGCAGTAACCTAGAGTCTATAGTTTCCTCAAATATTGGAAACCTTAAACCCCGGATGTTAACCTTTACCCAAAGAGGGGAACTGGCACTAACAAGCCGCAAAATAATTTTTCCCCAAAGGGGGGGAGGGGAGGGGTGGGGGGGGGGGGGGGGGGGGGGCGGTTAACATCATTTTAAATAATTAAATCACTATTAGAGTTCCAACTCCACTCCACTGTTGTTGGCGATTGATCCTGAAGACGTTCTTAACACTTTCTTAGGATAAATAGTATAGTATTTCCGAAAATCATATTTCTGAATTAGAAAAAGAAATATAGGCAAAGTTCTACAAATTTGCCGCTGAATTATTATACTTGCTTGCTATTATTAAAAGGAAAAGACTTCGTATACGTTGCAATAAGAAAACCACATTATACATTTTAATTCATGTGTTCTAGTATTTGGGATCAGTTAGACTATAATTTTACCCTTACCAAACTGTTTTTAGGTTTTTGTAAACATGGAAAGTGAATACGTTCTTAACAAAATTTCCGCTTGGGTATGCTCTTAGAACGTTCTTAATTTTTTGTTGTTGTAATAAATCTTTACATTACTAATGCAATTAATACAGTTACAGTTACATTACAAAGTTTCTTTCTACCCTATTGACCCTTTATAATAATTAAACGTGCACACTGCAATGTTTGTCCCCACCCTATTAACTCTTACAATGTTTCTACCTACCCTAATTAACCCTAATACCAATGCAAATAGCTTACAATGTTTACACTTACCCTACTCCCCTTCTATTCTCCCGTTCTTAAAAAGGAGGTTCTAATATGAAAAAATGAGTGTATATAGGACTGCTTATCCAAGTTAAAGGAACCAAGTTTCAACTGTGCGGATTCATAAATTGGCCGAATTCATATTAGAGACGAAAAACCGTCTTGGACGGGAAACTCATCTACTGACGGAAAACTCGTCTGATATGAATCCGGTGAAGGACGAGTTTCCCGTCTCAAATTTATCCGTCTATTTTTCCGTCTAAACCGACGGAAAAATAAGACGGGAAACTCGTCTTAGACAGAAAACTGTCTTCAATTTATATTAGACGCGAAAATCACGACGACTTTTTTGCGCTATGCACTCGCATGCACTAGGAAAAGACTGGAACTAGAAAGACAGCAACTGTTTCTGGGTGAAAAAAATGGCGCCCAAGAAGAAGGTCACTAAGCAGTAGTCTCATGAAGACGATTTTACCGTCCTTAAATTCATATCAGACGGTATTCTGTCTGATGGAATTACGTCTGTGACGAGTTTCCCGTCTTCTAATATGAATTCGGCCATTGATAAAAAACCTTCAATGACTCCTTCCATTAAATTTTGAAGTAAATAGAGGAGTTTGATGCTATTTGAGTGACTATCAATCGAACCCTTGGGGCACACAAGGTGGGGGGGGGGGGGGGGGGGGGGGGGGGGGGGGGGGGGGGGACGTGCTACCCGCCTCCCCCTCCTTTATCGTCGACACCGGACAAGTTAAACTAAAGTTGTCCAAGGGTAGGAAAATCAAAACGTTTTAGGTTGTTGCAAATTTATTGCAGTGTTAGGCCGTTCCCCTTTTTTCTCCGTTTACCGTCGAATGCGTTTCCTAATAGCCCTTATGCCTGTTTAATTTTTAGCTAATTTCGAAGTGTAAACCTGTGACAATCTCATCAATGTATTTTCACAGGAGCAAAGTTGAAAAGAATACCCACTCAAAACATGGACTTGTCATAGGTTTGCAAGGAATCTGGTCCAAACGAGTCTTGGCCTGGTGAATTTTGAGCTGGTGGCGTCATCATGCATAAGGCCTATTTTGGGTCGGTCGATCGGATTAAAAAATGACCCCTTAAAAAAATCAGGAGCAGTCTGGAACTAGGAGGCCCGGTACCCAAGCATAATTGCCGTGGAGCCTGGAAACAACAAGACGTGGTTACAAAATCAACATCATGGCGGCAATGGAGGAAGAAAATATCGATGTCGTGTTAAACTCAGCCGAGAAAAGCGAAGAAAACATAACCACCAACCTTCTTTGCGATATCTGCCAGCATAACTTTTTTTTGAAAACGCAAAAATATAGGTCGGTCGGACGACGGAAAACGGATAAAGAAAAAAAAGAACGGCCTTAGCGGGTTTAATTAACTTAGAATATCTCAAATAAATCTCAATCCGTTACTTTTGTCTACAACATTTCTTATTAAATTTCCATCCTGGCTGTGGAACGTGACTAATAATATTTAATATTCTGACCGAAATTATTTCAGGTTGTTTGAAACCGTCGCTAGCGCTAGCTATTATTTCAAATAATGGTCAACGCGTAAGTTATAACACATATAACTTGAGAAAAGACTTTCAGAAGAAAGACTTTTTCTAGTTACTTCTGCCATTGAAGATAAAGAGCCACCTCTCAGTGGAAATACTGTAATAAAGTCATTATTATTATTATTATTATTATTATTATTATCTTTGAGATATAAGAAAGGGGTACAGATTTTTTCATGTATGGGGTATCATTTTCAATAAAAGTCACATGGTATGAAGGGGTAGGGGTTGAAACTCCGTTCGGAACCTCCCTGTATGAAGCTTACCCACCCGCCCTCTCGCCCTCTCCCGGCAAAATACCGATACAACGTAATAACCTTCTTCAGGTACAATGAGGTAAAATTTACATTGTTTTTTTATTTATATACTAGGTGACATGTTTACGTAACAACGGAAATACGTAGAGCCTAGAAAAATAACAATGATAGACAGAAATAAAATTAAAACCAACATCATGGACTTCAGTACTGAATCTTTGTCTTACTCAGTTCGACATATTTTCAGTACAACGGCAAACACTGCAAACAGCTATACAAAACAGCTATGGGCTCACCGATTCCTTTTCTAGACTGCCTAGTAAGCCGAAACGACAACAAACTACAGACTACTATCTACAGGAAACCGACTTATACCGGCAGATTACCAGACCAGTCATCGTACAACCCGACTACATCTCACAAAACGACGACCATACGAACTTTGACAAGACGAGCGCAACTAGTTTGCGACTCACAAGACAGCTTAACCGACGAAACCAAGTACCTTGACAACGTTTTCATGTTTACAAAAACATCGAACCTAACACAACTAACGCAAAACCTGTCACCACAGCACAATACCCTACATCAAGAGTACTTCTGAGACTATTGCACGGATCTTACAACCTTACAACATCCGTGTCGCTCACACTGAACCGATTACTACTTTATGACAACTTCTCACAAACGTTAAAGACAAGGACTAACCTAACGACAGACAAGGAGCAGTATACAAGATCAAATGCTGCGACTGCCAGGCCTCTTACATCCGGGTGAGACTGGCAGAAATCTGAACATACGACTGACTGAACACGAACGGGCGACAAAAAATGGTGATGTCAACAATCACATTGCTGAACAACATTGCCACACGAATCACAATCAGGACTGGGCGACGCTGCCGAATGCGTTACTTACAGTACGGATTACTACAAACCCCTCACTCTAGAACGTTGGTTTACTAACTTAGAACAGACGACTTGTCAACAAAACAGACAAACAATAGACTGAACTCACCGACAAATTTAACTAAAAATACGACTACATGGATTACACTAACTATACATGGATCGAAACGGACCAATCACTGACTTGAGTCTCTAGCTACAGCCAATAACATCATGGTTAAACTGACCAATGACAGCTACAACCAGACGTATATAACATCACAATTCACATGACTCTGAAGACGACTTTCGCTCAGGTTGTCGAAACGTCAGTCATTGTCAACAACAACAGTTCTTTTCAGAACTACACTCACCCGGACGATCACAAACGACAGACTACTGATGCTCCTGGGTTCAAACCCGGGGGGGGGGGGGGGGGAGTCTTCCTATAATGGGCTATACGGGGATGCTCCGCTCGAAAGGGGTACCTTTTTTAGGCTGGAGGTATATGAAAGGGTCGGGATAATCATTTCACGAGTTGCAGTATATAAAAGGGTAGGGATTTCACGAAGAATAGGAAAGGGTAGCGAAAACACGAGTTAAAGCATAAAAAATGGTAGGGAAAACTGCCATTTAAGTATCTTAAAAAGGGCCTTGCAAAATATATCAAACAGACGCACGTAAAAGCTATATGAAAGGGGTACCATTTTCAATGAAAGGTATATGAAAGGGGTACCTTTTGTGTCAAAAACGGTATATGAAAGGGTAAGGGTTTGGACCGCGAGGCGGAGCATCCCCGAGTGGGGGGGGGGGGGGGGGGGGGGTTCAAACCATTCACAAAAAATAAAATGAAAGGAAATTAATACGAAAATGAATAATTAGTATGTTTCTTCGCGAATGTTGAGGCAATGAGGTACAATTAATGTTCTGCCTTTTGAAATTAAGAACTAGGAAGCTTCTTTGGCGTTACGTATTGAGTCTCGGTTAGAGAAATTTTCAATGGGGATTAGTTGCTTATCATTAGAAGTGTGATTAGGAGAGGAAAGAAAATGTTCGGCGGCTGTAGAAGGTTTAGGCTTGCTGTTAGGATTATCTATGGTACGGCGGTGTTCATCATTGTTCATTAATCTGTCTTTTAAGCGTCGTTTAGTCTCTCCAATCTATTGCAAATTACAGCGGTTACATTGAATCAGTATAAGTATAATTAGTAAGTTCGTCGGAAAATGAAAGGACAAGTAGCGCAGCGCAGTTCTTTCGCAACGGAAAGAACCACAAGGAAGTTAGGGATGAGGGTTAGTAGAGTTAGAAGGGAGTTTAGCTGAAACTAAGTATGTTACGGAGATTAGGGCAGCGTCTGAAGGCTACAAGAGGCAAATGTTTTAATGCTTCAAAAATTTAATCTACATGTTACAATGTCTGTAATTTACAATATATTGGAGAGACTAAACGACGCTAAAAAGACAGATTTAATGAACACCGCCGTACCATATATAATCTTAATACCAAGTCTAAACCTACTACAGCCGCCTAACATTTTCTCTCCTCTCCTAATCACCTAATCACCCCCATTGAAAATTTTTTCTCTAACCGAGACTCAATACGTAAGAAACATACTAATTATTCATTTTCGTATTAGTTTCCTTTCGTTGTTTTCGTATATTTTTCGTAGGTGGAGTCCTACGTATTTCCGTACGTTGTTACGTAAATTACATGTCATCTACATGTAATTTTATATATATATAAAACAATATATATAAAAAATATATATAAAACAATGTAAATTTTACTTCATTGTACCTGAAGAAGGCTGGTTTGGCCAGCCGAAATATAGCACATCTTTAAATTTCTACCTATGTTGTATCGGTCTTTGCTTCTATAGTATAGTTCACTTGTTAAACCGCCAACCGAACAGTTTGATCCATTGTACACCAGCAGGATTGTTGTCCACGGTTACTTGCTTGGCTTCTCGTTAAAAAAGACAAACTTAAATGAGCTTACCTTGACTCCAAACCAATATTTGCCATACCTCGAAAAACATTTTTATTTATTTTTATGTCTTATTACGGGGTACAGGAAAACAGAGTAAAGGTACATGTAGCTCAAGGCTTTCTTTCTTTAAAAATAGCTGTATCAATATCACAACATGGGAATTCGACGAAAAAATGTACAAAGGCCGTGGAAAAACTCTGCATTTTCTCTGGATTGAATGAATGTGCTGGATATCCATTCGGAGGTCTTCCGAGGCTTCAAGAACGCGCAGACCGCATAAACCAGCCACGACACGCTCGTGTCTAAATTTTTAGCCAAGCGGAGGACCCGTTTTGTTAAATTACTTTTTCCCAGAAGACAACTGAATGTAAACGCGAGAAAGGTGCTTGGAAAACTGTAAAACTGAACCAAATCTGCCTCACTTTCCCGGATCGGAGTACTCTTAAATTTATATAAAGCATTTCCCGAGGCTGTTTGCTTAAAACAGGCTCAGTTGAGTTGAGTGTCCAAACATACAATTTAGATCGTTGAAAAAATCAGTTGAACTTTTTAAAAACAAATTGCGCGATTATTTAATCTGCGATGTGTGCCAGACGCATTCAGGTACATCGAGAACGTGCAGATAAACAAGTCACAACATTGGTCCAATATATCGGGAATGACCGCAGGGGGGGGGGGGGGGGGGGGGGGGGGGGGGGGTTTCGAACTACTCCGGCTCTAACTTAGCCTAGAGTATCCGCCTAGAGTAACCATAAAGTATGGTTTTTAGCGTCACTTTTCTAGCATTTCATTGTTTGTGGTATAACACGGGGTATCTTTTCGGAGTCGGTTAAAGTTCACCAAAGTCTTTAGCGCCAAAAATACTTAACAATTACTTTAATTATTAATATAAACAATAAACAATAATACCAAACATTTTACTCTTTCCTTCCCGTAGGCCGACATTTACTTTCACTACACATTGCCTCGCAAAAGAGTCTGTTATCTTTGGCGCTAGTTGAACAAGTTCCAGAGTTGTCCTACGTACCACAACGTTTAGAACAAGTTATTTTGTCTCAAATAGGATAGGAGAATCGGTAGTTTTGTGGTACCCCGTCCCCCCCTCCCCCCCTCCCCCCTCCCCCCTCCCCCGACTGTGGTGTAGCATGAATGACAAAAGAGGAAGAAGGTTTTTTGTTGCATGAAATTGCAATCAGAGACACTAGAATCCGACTTTATATACTTACTGTTTTCAACCTTGTTCGATGAACGAAATTCAGCCAGACAGTAAGACATTTGGTGAAGAGTAAAGGACTTCTGCTAGAGAGACGTGATAACATTCGAAAATGAAAGAAAGTTTCCCTCGCATGCCGGATGTTTATTCTCTGACGTCTGTGTTATTTTTACTTATATTAACTTTCAAGACAAAATGCGCAATGATCCGCGGATATTTTTGACCTTGCCGCCCACATCTCGGTTCTTGTGCAAATCAAGAGGTTCTTTGAGAAAATAAATAAAAAACGCATGGACACGGTTGCAGCTCTATTAATCAAAATGGGGGGGGGGGGGGGGGGTGGGGAGGGGAGGGGGGTTTCGTGGATTGGTCCGGTTGATAAGTCAAGTACCAAAAAGGTCAAATAAGTCGTTGTGAATGAAAGAAGCGTGAATTCCCGGCCCTCCTTTCAAAGCAGGTTACTGAATTATACAACCTTAAGCAACGTGTGCCTGATTCAGCTCACCGTGAATTAGGAAAGCCAAATTAGCCGGTGAATAATTTCGCGGGAGGACTCCCATACAGAAATGACGGGGTGCTCGTTGGAAATTTTCGAAAAAACACCCTAAAAGGTACCAGAAGCTTGTTCGGTTGGATGTGGCTTAAATTAATTTTTCTTTTTGCCAATTCTAAAACAACACTGATGTCATATTCTGTTAAATGTTTTCGGCTTTATACCCAAAAGGTACCGCGATAATTCTAACGGTGGTCATTTTAGAGTTGATTCCCCTTAGCGGTACCAATCTACAAATTTTGACCCTTAATATAAAATTCCCCTCCCCCTCCGGACAAGACACACGATGAAATGGCGTTTTCGAAGGTTATTTTCAACGATTAGTAGCCATGTTTTTTTTTCAACGATTGGCAGCCATGTTTTTTTTTTCAACGATTGGCAGCCATGTTTTTTTTTCAACGATTGGCAGCCATGTTTTTTTTTTCAACGATTGGCAGCCATGTTTTTTTTTTTTCAACGATTGGCAGCCATGTTTTTTTTCTGACAATCTGAAACCGTTGTTCAAACGAAACGTAGATTTTTCGCCATGTTTAACGCGACAAAATACGCCAGGATTTTTTATTTTAGTACTTTAGTAGTCTTGCCCAGGGATTTTCTACGCCCGTCCCGTCCCGCCAATCGCCATTTTGAAGCGGAGGAACGCGTTGGGATCGAGGCTGATTTTAGCTCCTGAAGTGCGTTTCTCAAAGACTTTTCGGGCTCGAAAGTGAATTTTGAAATTCAAACTCTTTGAAGTGGCGGTGAAGTTTTTAGCCAGAAAACCAGTACAAAGTTTCTTATTGACAGTTAGCAGTTCAAAGAAAAAAAAGTCCTCGGGACTTTTGAGAACTGGATATAGAACGTTTTTGTCCCGACAGGGCTAGTCTACATGTCTAATTATTTTGCAAAAAAACTTCTTTTCTTAAGGACTGAATTGCCCCCCAAAAAAAACGTGTCAGTTGGCTCATTTCACCGAAAACACAGAAAACACAGAGCTTTTTAATTGACGGTCAGTATAAAATACAAATTTTGTTACTTTTTGATACCTGCCATTTTAAACCATGATTAATCCTTTCAGTCTAGTTATGTGCTTCCGTCGACGTCTTGATGAGCAGAAAATCAGTTCGCAGAATAATTTGAACTCAAAACAACTTTTCTGATTAAGTAATGCCCGACAAATGACTTTGTTAACTGGAAGAAAAATCTATATAGTAATAAACTGTTCCGATCGATACTATGTGCGTACGTGCTGTCTTATTCATTCATTCATTTGTTTGTTTGTTTGTCTTTCTTTTTTTTTGTTTCCTTTTAAAACTCAGACGGCGTCGACTGCATGAGTAACTTTTTTTGACATTCGGACCGCTGAACACTGGATATGGGTACAGGCTCGAGGCATATCACACTCCATTTTCCATTCATTCGTTTCAACTGAGTAACTCTCCACACTCCTGAAACACTCGCCATCAGCCCCTCCTCCGAACACGAAGACTCTCCCTTCAACGGTGGCTATACCCGCAGCAAATCTTGGGATATGCATGCCGGCTATTTGGGCCCAGTCTCCTGTGCGTGTGTCGTACATTTCACACGTGTTCAGAGCGTTCTGCCCAAGAACGTCTGTACTTCCACCATTTATGAAAATGTTAGTTTTCACCGCAACGCCGCAAGCGAAAGCGCGAGCGGTATCCATCGAAGCTATATCAGTCCAAGTGTTTTTCTCTGGGTCATACATCTCGGCTGTGTTCAGAAATTCACCGTTTTCTTGCATTCCACCGATTGCAAACACGTGATCTTCGTCAGCTACTGCACAAGGTGCGCAACGGCTGTTGCTAAGTGACGCGACTAGCTCCCAAACATCGTTTTCAGGAACGTATTTTTGAACGTTTTTCAGCGCGCCGCTGTTACTTCCACCGACAACGTACAAATATTCATGGTGAACAGTGACTCCGGGTAATGATGTTGCCTTCTTTAAACTTCGTACACACACCCAAGAATTGGTTTCAGCGTCGTATTTTTTGACAGCAGACGTGCTTCGCTAAAAACTTGCTTTGAGTCGTCATAGAAACCACCCATGATATAGACAAAGCTGTTGCACGCGGCCAGGCCGTGTCCCCAGCGTTTACACGAGAGATCTTCTGTCACAATAGGCGCAAGATCGTACCATTTATGTTCCATTGCGTCAAAGCAAAGTGTTGAAGAGCGAGAATGGTCTTCATAGAGGCCACCGCAAGCTATAACAACTTCTACCTCTTGTTGCAAGCATTTTCTGGGCCTGAAAGGTGGAGTTGCCGTAACACTTTCTGGAGACATTAACGAAACCATTTTCATAGCATTGAGAAGAATTTCAATGCACGATCTGTTGACCTTGACAAGTTCTTCTCCTCCCACGTTTGTATGCAAGTAGTATTTAGAAACGGATGTTAACCGAACGTGCTGAAAAAGCCTTGAAAAATGGATGCTTCGGGATTTGATGTCGTGTTTAACCCAGTTTAGCGTCGCTTCGTAGACTTCTTCCTCTCGTTCAATCACAATGTTATCATCTGAAATAAACTCTTCTACTTGCACGGAGCTCAACGTCAAAAACGTGTCCGTCTTTGACACATGCCTAAAGTTTTCGTTGATAAATTCTTTCGACGCTTTTCTCAATAAAGGACACTCGTTTTTATCGGCAAATTGAAAAGTGCTGACGGAGTTTTGTAGATTAAGTTCGTTCTTTAAAAACTCACTGCCCAGATCTTTGAGTCGAATTAGCTCTAATGTATTGGCCGCTCTGATCAATCCTTTGACATTTGTTGTTGTCAGAACAACAAACCCGGTGTATAAATACTGCAGCAGTTCTTCTGTAATACTCAGCGAGATTTCAGGAATCGTAACGGAAACCTGCGCTTTCTTTTTCTTAGAATCGCGTTGCGAGAATAGCTTGTGAAAATAGGAGCTACTCGCAGAAAGGATGTTGCGATGCGCGTAGAATTTCTTCCCTTCGACTACTAACGTCGCGTCGCAGAAGAGCTGATCCTTCCGAAAATTATGCAAACACTTTATCAAGTTTTCGGAATAAGACTCCTTTGTTTCTTGTGCCATTTTTTCTTGGACAGCCGTCAGCTAACACCAGTACTAGTTTCAAGTCAAGTTCCTTTAGACTTCACTAGTATACGGTTTGAAATGAAGTCTTAAATGTTTTCTCGCAATACGCTGTCACTTGTAAACGCGGAAAGTACACAGAGTTTTACAAAGTTTTCAAAAAAGTAATCCTGTATGGAAAACAGTTGTCCAGACTCGAAATTTTTCACCGCTTTTTGTCTCCAGTGGAAAATGTTAGAAACTGTTAAGTTTGACGGCCATTTCAAGAGCTATCTTCACAATGGTTCAGTTATTCCGTAAGCGAAAATTATGCCAGTTGTTCCAAGCTTCAGATATGTTTAATTTACATAGCTGGGAGATTGTATTCCTCGAGTCTTGTTGCTTTTCAACAGTATTTGAGTTATCGGTACAAGTGGATTACTAAGAACCTTAGTAATTAGTTACCTTGTTTACCTAAGACTTTACAGACGTCAGTAAGTACAGAGCAACATGCAGCCGACAATGCAGAATATTAAAGAGCCCGATGTTGTCATGGAGATTTTGGCGTTTTGCGGTCAAAACTGTCCACATTAAAACTTAATACCTTTGTCAGACACGAAATGCTTAAAAACCCTAAAAGGAAGATAACAAATGAATTTTCGAAGAGAGAATATATCATAATCAGAGTTTTAGTGAGTTTTCCAAGACACAAGACGATATACCACAGGACACCCAAGAGAGAATATATCATAATCAGAGTTTTAGTGAGGTTTTAAAGCACAAGACGATATACGTGAAAAATTAAGCCCATTTTTTTTCGATTTGCACTCCATTTCCATCCTGGCCATCTGCAGCCCAAGACATTTATGTTCACTCTTAGAGCACTAGTAGAATAATTAAATTTTAAACAAAACTGGATCATTATTTTTGGGCTACGACTGACATAAATATATTCTTTGGCGTTTTAAAGTAACACATTCATTCACACAAGAACAGTCTAAAAATGGTGACAGTATAGCTCCTTAAACCTTTAAATAAATTTAGACCTAGCTAGTCACGAGTAAAACTTTCAGTCATGTAATCATGTGGTTCTCTAACGTTTGCGTCTGTGGATGAAATCCCTGCGAGCGTTCAAATAAAAAGTCAGTGAGAAAGTTAGTCAGCCCGGGGTTGCTTTTCAAGTAGTCATGACCGTAAGTCAAATTTTAAAAAAGTTGACAAAAACTAATGTCTACTTATTGATAATGTGACTGAGGTAAAGTTAATCAAAGTAATTGCGAATTCTTTACATCATTGGGTAGTTCATCCCTTCGTTGTTCTCAACTGTGGCAATCTAGTGAGCAGTTTTTACGGGGTGTTTTCAAAAGTACTGTCTTGCTATCTGCTGTGTTGTGTTGTTCACGGGTGGAATCCTAAGTGTTGCCGTTGAAAGAGCTAACATGTTGTAGACTTTTCGTTTTGATGTTGCATTTAAAAAAATGCGAGGCTAACCCAGGCTAACTAGTAGTGTGAAAAAAATCTCAGATTTATCAGCCAATGTTTCGATTATAGCTGCAGTCAATCTTCTACAAAAGCCCTAGTTGGAGTTTGCATTCTTGAACTGCATCACAAATTGTTTATTAACTGACACAAGAAGACAGATAACTCAAACATGAACTGCGAAACGTGACTTGAACTAATCCTTTGGATCAAGTCTGAAGGGATTGACAATAGTACTTAAGTTAGCTTAAGAAGGTCAACCTTGAAATCACCGTGAAAGAAACGACTTGACAAAGGAACATTTACATTGCATGACAAGAAAGCCTACGTCTTTAATACCAACAAATGTGTAGATACTGTATTAACATTTAACAATTTATTAAAGAAAAATTCTCATTATGTACTTTTGTCTACTTGTAGTTCCGCTTCAGGTCTGAAAACGTGTAGGAACAAATAACGTATTTAGGTTTGAACTTACATATATGGTTGAAAATTGTTAAGTGTTCAATGGGTGGGCAGCACACCTCTCCCCCCAGTTTGAGGAGTCCCTCTTCCCCCGTGACTTAGCCTCTTTCAGGCGTTCAGATAATTGGGGGGGGGGGGGGGGGGGGGGGGGGGGGCAAAAGATAGGCGGCACGCAGAAGGACTGAATATATCACGAGTGCTGACGGAGGGGAATAGGCGCGAATTCCGAGGGAGCCCCCTCTCTTCAGTCTCCCCTCGTTTCCCCCGGGGGGGGACTCCCATATAAAAATGACCGGGGTGCTCATCGTACCTTTTAGGGGTCAACATTTGTAGATTGGTACCGCTTAGGGCGCTAAAATCTAAAATGATCGCCTTTAAAATCATCGCGGTGTGATCGAGTGTGTCACTTTTTTTTTTTTTCGTGTTTTTGCCTTTTAGGGTATTGAGCCGAAAAATGTGATAGAATATGACATGTATTTTTTTAAAATTGGCACCTCTTAGAGGTAAAATTCATTTCAGCCACGCCCATCAAACGAGATTCTGGTATACCTTACATTCGTGTCCATAAATTCTTAATTTATTTTTCTCAACATGCAAAGAACCTTGATTTGCACAAGAACCGAGGCGTACGTGGCGAGGTCAAAAATCAATATCCGCGGATCATTGCGCATTTTTATCCTGAATGGTAATGTGAGTAAAAATAATACAGAATAAACATCCGGCAGGCGAGGGAGATATTACTTTCACTTTCGACTCTGATCACGTCTCGCAAGCAGAAGTCCTTTACTCTTCATCAATTGTCTTACTGTCTGGCTGAATTTCGTCCATCGAACAAAGATAAGAACCGTAAGTATATAAAGTCGGATTCTAGTGTCTCTGGTTGCAATTTCATGCAACAAAAAACCTCTTTCCTCTTTTGTCATTCATGTTACAACGCGGGTTGGGAGGGGTACTTGACGCTTGCTAGAGTAGGGTGGTACCATTGGGTCTCTCAAATCCTGAGCCTGTTTAACACAAAACTATTTAATTTTCCTATCCTATTTAAGTTAAAATAACTTGTATTGAGCGTTGCGCTATTTAGGACAACTTTGGAACTTGTTCAGCTAGCGCCCAAGATAACAGACTCTTTTGCATATTGCGCGTAGCAATGTGTATAAAGTAAATGTCGGCCTTCGGCGATGATTTAACTGGTAAGTAGTTAAGTATTTTTTATGCTGAAGAGCGACTGTGGTGAACATCAGCCAACTCCGAAGAGATGCCTCGTGTTGGACCATAATAAACAATAAAATTCTAGAAAGCGACGCTGAAAATCATCCACTATCCAATAGCAGGTCTCTATTCAGGCTAACTTAGAGAGTAGTTCAACCCCCCCCCCCCCCCCCCCCCCCCCCCCCCCCCCCCCCCCCCCCCCCCCCCCCCCCCGGCCCCTTTCCGCCACCGGAATATAGTCAAGCTGGTTAGCAGCAATTTTACAGTTTCAGCAATTTGTTCTTTTCCACGTTCGATAATTTCTTTGTATCGTAATCAGGCAGCGTAATGGAAAGCAGTCATTCCGCGATATATTGGACTAAGACTTTACAGACGTTAGTAAATGCAGAGCAACATGCAGCCGACAATGCAGAATATTAAAAGAGCTATGTTGTCATGGAGATTTTGACGTTTTGACAAGAAATGCTTAACGAACACTAAAAGGAAGATAACAAGGGAATTTTTTTCGAAGAGATAATATATCATAATCAGAGTTTTAGTGAGTTTTCCAAAACACAAGACGATATACGTGAAAAAATTAAACCCAATTTTTTTCGATTTGCTCTCCGTCATCTGCAGCCCAAGACACTTATGTTCAATCTTAGAGCACTTGTAGAATAACTTTTAAACAAAACTGGACCATTACGTTTGGGTTATCGCTGATATAAATATATTTTTTGGCGTTTTAAAGTAACACGAAACAGTCTAAAAATGCCGTGACATACAGTCCCTTAAACCTTTAAATAAATTTAGACGTAGCTAGTCACGAGTAAAACTTTCATTCATGTAATCATGTGGTTCTCTAACGTTTGCGTCTGTGGATGAAATCATGCCTGCGAGCGTTCAAATAAAAAGTCAATGTGAAAGTTAGTCAGCCCGGTGTTGCTTTTCAAGTAGTCATGACCGTAAGTCAAATTTTAAAAAAAGTTGACAAAAATTAATGCCTACTTATTTATAATATGAATTAGGGACAGTTAATCAAAGTAATTGAAAGTAATTAATCGTTGGGTTGTTAATCCCTTAGTTAATCGTTGTTCTCCTCTGTGGCAATCTAGTGTGCATTACGGGCTGTTTTCAAAGGTACTATCTTGCGATATATCTGCTGTCTTGTGCTGTTCACGGGTGGTGGTGTGAAAGAAATCCTAAGTGTTGCTGTTGAAAGAGTTAACATGTTGTAGACTTTTCTAAGGGGCTAAAAAATAACTTTGATGTTGCATTTTAAAAAATGCGAGACTAACACTAACTAGTACTGTGAAAACAATCTCAGATTTATTAGCTAATGTTTCGATTATAGCTGCAGTTAATTCTTATAGAAGAGCCTTATATATAGTTGGAGTTTGTATTCTTCAACTGGATGATCACAAATTGTTTATTTACACACTGAACAACTGACACAAGAAGACAGATAACTCAAACATGAACTGCGAAACGTGACTTGAACTAATCCTTTGGATCAAGTCTGAAAGGGATGGACAATAATACTTTAAAGTTAGCTTAAGAAGGTCAACAAAGGGACATTTGCATTGCATGACAAGAAAGCCTACGTCTTCAGTACCAACAGAATGTGTAGATCTGTATTAAGGTTTATTAAAGAAAAATTCTCATTGTAGTTCCGCTTCAGGTCCTTAAACGGGTAGGAACAAATAACTTATTTAGGAACTTACATATGTGGTTGAAAATGGTCAAGTGTTCAATGAGTCCCCCATTCCCCCTTGACTTAGCCTCTTCCAGGCGTTCAGAGAATTGGGGAAAAAGATAAGCGACACGCAGATGAAATTATATCACGAGTGCTGACGAAGCGAATTCCAAGGGAGCCCCCTCTCCTCAGACTCCCCTCGTTTTCCCCGGGGAACTCCCATATAAAAATGACCGTGGTACTCATCGAACCCCTTTTAAGGGTCAAAACTTGTAGATTGGTACCTCTTAGGGTGCTAAAATCTAAAATGATCATCGTTAGAATTATCGCGGTGTGTTCGAGTGTGTCACGTTCCGTTTTTCGTGTCTTTACCCTTTACCTTTTAGTGTATTGAGCCGGCTGAAAAATATGACAGAATACGACATGTGTTGTTTTAGAATTGGTTCCTTTTTTTTTTCAGGGGTTAAAAATTTATTTGAGCCACGCCCATCAAACAAGATTCTGGTACCTTTTAGGGTGTTTTTCAAACATTTCAGAGGAGCACTCCCGTCATTTTTATAATCAAAGTATAAAGCAAGGCTGATACTACGTAGAACATTTAACACGACAACGACATGATAGAGCCCAAACTGAAAGCCAAAATGCAACCGTGGACAGCTGTTTCGACCTGGTTGGGTCTTGTCAGCACGGTGTAGCAGCAAAAAGATAGAAAAACTAGCGCGAACGCCAATTCTCTACCAAATCGCACGTGGTGATGGCTACAGATCGATAAATTCGAATTAAAAAAGTTTGCCAATTGACCCACGTCACAGCGGTGCGTGGCATGAGTAATAGGCAAAAAAAAAGATATATCATGTCGTTGTCGCGATAAAGAAAGTGAGGATAGACAGAACCATCCCTCAGCAAATACATGGCCAATACCTATTGTAGCCTGTAGTGCAGTGGTGTTTGGCCGCCATTTTGGTTTTGCATAACGTCAGGCTGGGGGGAGTGAAAAGGGTGGGGACGGGCAACCTTGTTCCCAGGGCTTTTCCCTTCGACAGAGGGGCGGGCGGGAAAAGCCCTGAGAACGAGGTTGGGGGAGGGGGCGGGGTAGAGTATTTTCCTTTCTCTTCCCCTCCTCCCTCCTTCACCTTCCAGCCTGACTCCCACACCCTTGGTCGCATCTTTTGTCTCGCCTCAGTCTGCGGTTCTTATAACGCAGCGCTCGTTCGCCACCCCCCCCCCCCCCAAAAAAAAAGAAAAAAAAATACGCCTGTTTTTCAGGCTAGGCCAATACCATGTAAAAAATAAATAATCAGCATATCGGATCGAAAAGGCGAGGGAGATATTACTTTCATTTCCGACTCTCATCTCGTCTCGCAAGCAGAAGTCCTTTACTCTACATCAATTGTCTTACTGTCTGGCTGAATTTTGTCCATCGAACAAAACTAAAACCGTAGGTATACAAAGTTGGATTCTAGTGTCTCTGGTTGCAATTCCATGCAACAAAAAACCTCTTTCCTCTTTTGTCATTCATGCTACACCACGATCGGGGAGGGGTGGGGTGGGGGGTAGCGGTACTTGACACATGCTAGGGTAGGGTGGTACCATTGGGTCTCTTAAATCCTGATTTTTGATTCACCTATCCTTTTTAAGACAAAGTAACTTGTATTGAGCGTTGTGGTATTAAGGCTGAAGACTTTGGTGAACATTAACCAACTCCGAAAAGATACCCGTGTTAGACCATAAACGATAAAAAGCTAGACAATACACTATCCCCCTCCCCCTTGGCCACCGGGATACAATCAATCGTTAGCGCAATTTTGCAGTTTCAACGATTTGTTCGCGTCCATGTTCGATTAATTTCTTATCTTAATGGAAAGCGGTCATTCCGATATACTGGACTACAGTGTATATTTAATTTTAACTGACATGAGCGTGTTGTGTCTCGTTTAACTGTGTGTTCTCGATGCACTTGAATGCATCTGACATGCACGTAGCAGACTTAACGATCGCGATCTTTGTATTTTTGCGCAGTAACTTCCATCTTTTGAAATGCAGCTACAGGAAGCTCTCAGCCTGTATGAAAGCAGACACTCTCGGGGTATGCGTCAATGTCCGCGTAAGGTAGTATATCTATTCTCACTGCTTCTTTCGGTGCTGTTATAATAAGTTGATCAATATGCTGAATATGTAAATACAAACAAATGCTTTACATTTTTGTCTATTTTATTTTAAATGGGAACTGACCCTTCACATTGTGGGTCATTTTAAAACAGCCGTAGGGCAGTAATTTAAATCAGTGATTTGCTTAATAAGAAAATTAAATCTCTTATCTTATTAAAAATGCTTTCATCTGAGTGTAAAATAGAAAAACGATGGCTTTGAAATCATTGGGAATACCTGATTTCAGTGCTTTCTTCGGCAGATTGTGGTCAGCTTGTCGCAAACAGCTTAAGCCTGCCGCACACTTGAGGAAAGTGCTGAGCAAAATTCCTCGCGAGGCAGTTAGCTCAGCTGTTTCCGCAAGTGTGCGCTGGATTTTTGGTGAGTTTTTCGCCTCGCGAGGTCGTGAGGCAAATATCTGTCATGTTTGATATTTTTGGCCTCGTGAGACAAATTCCTCATCGTGTGCGGGCGCCGCGAGAATCTGGCTGAGCCAAATTAATCGATTAGCCAATAAAATTGCATGGCGAGCTCACGTGATTTCAAGCTCGACATTCAAGATCGCGGACAGGAGTGTGGTTAACGAAGTTATCCTAAAGGATAAACTTGTCGAGTTCTATGCAGCCTTGTATGTTGCATGTTTACTGTATTAAAATCTAATAAAATGCTAAATTTAAATTACACCTAATTACAATAACGTTGTCATAGAAAAATGAAAAATGGAAAAAAGGCCAATAGGAATTAATTAGACACACAAATAACAATAGCCGCTGCACGCTTAATTTAAATTAACAATAGCCGCTGCACGCTTAATCGTGCCGCGTGTCGCTGTGAATGATGATTAAGCTAATTAATTCCTATTTGGCTTTTTTCATTTTTCATTTTCCTATGACAACATTACTGCAATTAGGTGTACATCCTAAGAATATTCTAAAAAAGTGGATATTAAAACTTTGTTTCAATATCAATTACAGCAATTGCAGTTATACAAATGTAATATTACATTTTGTATACTCTGAGTGGACCACAAACAAACAGATAAGAAGAGCTACGAGAGTTTTAACATCTCGTCGTCCGCCATCTTGAATGTCGAGCTTGAAATCACGTGAGCTTGCCATGCAATTTTATTGGCTAATCGATTAATTTGGCTCAGCCAGATTCTCGCGGCGCCCGCACACGATGAGGAATTTGTCTCGTGAGGCAAAAAATATCAAACACGTCAGATATTTGCCTCACGACCTCGCGAGGCGAAAAACTAACCAAAAATCCAGCGCACACTTGCGGAAACAGCTGAGCTAGCTGCCTCGCGAGGAATTTTGCTCAGCACTTTCCTCAAGTGTGCGGCAGGCTTTACACGCTCTGTAGACCAACAATGCAAAATGCCTGCATGATGATGGAATTTATGCATAAAACAAAAACAAAGAACATTAATTATCTTTTTTTTTTTTTTTAATTTTTTTTTTTTTATTTGCTTGCAGGTACAAACATTTTACAACGCTTACAGGCAAAAAAGTCAATAACAACTTGAACTTAAACTACTACTAATTACAATACATACAATAATACTTACAAAATTTACATTATTACTATCAGGTACATACATAAATTCCTTTACTTACAAGACGTTGGCAAAAATAATCGTAAGTTTATTAAGACGATCTCTTTTAGGAGCATTTTCAATAGTTAAATAATTAAATAAGAGAATTAGATTCTAGTTTATGTTTTCTATTTTATATTTTGTACTTACTTTATTCACAAAATCTAGGAGAGTGATTGATCTGTTATGGAGTTTATTAGTGTAAATATAATAGCGCATATATAGCAAGGTGTAGTTAAATAATCTTAAAAGAGATTTACTGGCAAATGATGTACTGGGGAATAATCCAAATAAAATTTCTTTCGTAGATGGTTGTAGGTTGGTATGATTGGCCTCGTTGAACCACTTTATGACCCTACGCTGGAAAGCCTTAGAAAATTGGCAGAATATAAAAGTATGTTCAATAGAATCCTCATTTCCACAATATAAGCAATTACTATCTTGTTTGATTCCAAAACGACATAATTCTTTCTTGGTAACTATGATTCTGTGTATAAATTTGTAATTAAACTCTTTCATTTTATTTTCTTTACATTGACGGTTGAATGATTTAAAAATGTGCTCCCATTCGGACTGATTAAGATTTAAATTATTACTCCATTTTTGGGGGCCAGAAGGAAGAGTGTTATTGATTTTGATATTTAATAGCCAGTAGAATTCTTTTGCCTTAGCCTTCCTCAGATCTATCGAAATATTTTCAGCTAACTGAAGCTTAGTATAATTTCCTAAAAAATGTTCTTTAATAGGGGGTTCCATGTTACGAGCCCTGGTCAATAGTGTTTCAGGGATGGCCTTAATTACTTGGTAAAAGTTTAGAAAGTTAGTGTTGCATCCATATTTCGTTCGAAATTCATGGAAGGGCACAACTTGTCCATTTTCGTTTAGAAGATCCTTGATGCAAATAATTCCTTTAGAAAACCATTCCCGTAAGAAGAAGGGCTTTCCTTCGATTAGTATAGCTCTATTATTAAAAAGGATTGTTTCGTGACCCTGCTCATATTTGTATTGAGACTTGAGTTCCGCAAAAAAGGTTAAAATATCTTTATAAAAAGAAGGTAGTTTAGGGTCTACATATTTTGCATCGTAATTACATCTAAGCAGAAAGTTTAATCCTCCAAGTTTTTTAAAGAAATGATCCGGTATAGATTTCCAATTTTGACCATCGGAATCTAAGAGTCTTGATATCCATGAAAGTCTTAGTCCCTTAATCATTAAATCAACATCGACCATTCGGATTCTTCCTTTATCATAATCTTGATACAGGCTTTTTCTTTTGATTTTATCATTTTTATAGTTCCAGAGAAAACCAAAAAGTTTGCTTTTGATGGTGCGATTCGTTTCGGTAGGAACGTTGACGTTAGATGCTGAATAGACCATTTGTGATAACCCAAGAGATTTTATAATTAAAACTTTTCCAAGCAGTGTTAAATTTCGTCCTTTCCACATATTCAACCTCGTTTGTAATTTTTGGATCTTTAGATCAAAATTAAAATGCTTGTTCTTATTTTCATCATACGAAAAGTAAACCCCCAATATTTTGACAGGTTCATTTACCCACTTTAATTGTAATGGTGTGGTTCTGTTCTTAGACCACTTCCCCAACCACATCGCCTTAGTCTTTTTTACATTTAGTTTTAAACCTGAGATAGATCCAAATCTGGTAACCGTGATAAGGGCGTTTTCTACAGAAGTAACATCAGCGCAGAATAGGTTTGTGTCATCTGCGAATTGGCTAACCTTGACGGTGGTTCCAAATAAATTGATTCCTTTAATTTCGGTTGTCTGGCGAAGTTTATTTGATAGTATTTCTGATCCCAGAATGAAAAGATAGGGGGAGAGCGGGCAGCCCTGTCTGACGCCTCTTGTTGGTTTAAACCAGTTAGTGGCAAATCCATTATTCAATACTGTGCTTTCAATATTTGTAAGAACATTAATACTTCAATCACACTGACTGTACTGATGCGTCAATGATAATTAATGTTCTTTGACGCATCAGTACAGTCAGTGTGATTGAAGTATCAATTCCTGATACTTCAATCACACTGACTGTACTGATGCGTCAAAGAACATTAATTATCATTGACGCATCAGTACAGTCAGTGTGATTGAAGTATCAGGAATTCGAACGCTGTGTTTCGCTGAGAAATATTTGGAAAAGTGACTGAAGAGTATAAGGTAACTTATACATTTTTTCAGAATACGACATCACATTAGTCTGACTCATCACATCGACAAAGCTCACAAAGAAAAACAATATTTGTAAAGCAGCTACCACTGTACATTTAACAATATTGGTGTTGTAAACAATGATGTTACATGAGCAGTACTAAGTAATGTTCAGTTCACTGCCTCGCAACAAAATTGCGAGACAAGTTGCACAACAAATTACCTATAGTGAAACATACCCAACAACGCACGTCTTACCCTTCGGTCACATTCGCGCTAGAACCTTGCTTGCTTGACCAATTTTTGTTTACCTAGCAAATTCCTAGCTCGTTACAGGTGTGACCGACCTAGCGCGGCACTGCTTGCTTGCTTGAAAAAGAAGGCGGAGTAGCTTAATCTTCAAAAGATCCGCAGCTAAGCTTAAGAGCACTCAGAAGTGCTCTTGAGCTGTGCTTGGTAAACAAATTTAATTGGTTTTGTTCGAATTGACCAATAAGCAGTATTTTTGACATCTTGACCTTTTTGGTTGACTAGAAGTTTCAGTCGAGCGTCACGCGTGAGTTTTGGCTTTCGTTTTCGTAGAGAAAAAGTTTTTTCACCTTGCATTTCATTTGAAAATGTCAAAAACGCCGTCGCCTTATGACCATACCAGTTCATTGCCAATTTGGGTTTAGCGAACTTCCAATTTTTACTAATTATACAGGTACTTATCCACCGCCGCCGGCGCCGCATGACACGTTTCCTCGACCATTCGTCGAAGGTTTTGTACCGAACTCAGTTTTCTATACTTTCCACTATGGCTACTGTTCCACGTACAGTTTCATCCAAAGCCGAGAAAGTGACAAAAATGCACTTTCCCCGTTAGTTGCAACGAGTGAAGCGAATACGTCGTAAAGGTTTCAGGCGAGAGATTTATATTCACAAGGCGGAGAAGAAAGTACAGTCTTCTCCTTCGACGTATAGCTCTGAATCTTCTTAGACGTGAATACGCGCAATCGATGTAACATAAAATCGAAAACCGAAAGCACCAGATGGCCATCCATTGCGTTTAACAGGCAACTCAAGCAAGCGGTAGATTTACAATGTGACCACGATGCACTTGCTTAAGTTTCTAGCACTTGCTCCGGCTTGCTTGACTGACGTCATAAGCAAGCATGCTTGACAGCGATCTCAAGCGCGAATGTGACCGAGGGGTTAGTGAGTTGCTTAATTTGTTTCGTTGGGGTCTGTTTTCGCAAGAACCACACTGATCAATATGGCTCAGGCCTTGGCGCAGATGCCGCGATATGTTGATAATCTAGTTGACTGAAGACGAGTAACAACAGGGATTTAAACCTCAGATGGCCTCAAATACTAATCTCAGTGATGCGCAAAACGGCTCTAAAACTATAAAACGGAAAGGCTGGAACAGTGGAATTATGAATAGACCGGTTAGGCGTCACACATTTTCCGCTAACGTTCGTCATAATGGCGATGTGTATCTGAATCTATAGTTGGCTGTATGATATATCAGTAGCTATCAGTAGTACTTTCACTTTAATGAGTATCAAGCTCGTATTACTCCGCTTACTTTCTGCAGTATTCTTTGGAAATATGATGTCCCGCTGACTTCGTGGGTCTGAATAAAAAGACTTGGTATATTAAACAAGAAAGACAATCGATAGTGCTAGAAGTCGTGGATGCATGAAAATGGAGTGCATCTGAAGACTTAAGATCTGTCTATAGATTAAGTTTACAAAAATCCTGACCTACCGACAAGAAAGAAATTTGCAAAATGAAGCAAGCAAGGAAAGAGCTGAATTCCTTTTTGTGGTATCTTATTAAAGCATGCATAGATAATGACACACGCAAATGCACTGAAGCAAATAAACCGCGCAGACGGTTGTTAATTATTCTTGAAAGTCATAGTACAGTGTAATAGTCTACTATAGATTGCTACAACATAGCAGGGATTTCTTTGAAGGACAGTGTATTTGTCCCCAGTCTCGCCTCGTTTTCCCCGTTCGTTCGCGACCCGGTAGGCTGCTCCGCTGTTCCACAATCTTAACGCCTGCAACAGGCTACCCTTGACTGAACTGCCCAGCAATAACTTGAATGTTTCAACCGAGGGTTCAAATTTATAGGAATTATAATGTTTGGAAATACACTCTGACGCGCAATTCATCACATATATAACGCAGCATCGACGCATAATTCTCTTTACCGGTCCCCATACATTTCTTATAACAGAAATTGGGAGACATTGTTAAATTAATCAAGATAATTCATCTTGGGTGACCATTATCTTAATTCTCATTGATACTACAAGGAGAAATTTGATGTTGATCACTATTGGCGTTTTAAAATGGTAAAGTCTTATTTTATTAATAGAGTTGCATTTGTGTCAGTAAATTTTTAATTTCTTTTTCTTAATTCTGCCACAATAGTGATCAGTATCAAATTTCTCCTTACAGTATCAATGCATTAAGGCAGGTCTGAACCTAAATCCGGATGAAATTTTAAGAGGTTTACAGAAGGGATAGAAGAAAGAAAATGATTTTTGAAACACCAACAGCCGGGCAGTTGATACCCACACAAGAGCACCCCAGATTGCTGCGCTTGTGGACTATTTTGGTGTCAATCTATTTCTTATTAAAGGGATAGTTTCACGGTCCGGCGCATGTGCACAGATTAAAATTCTTTATTCGCTTTCTTACCAATTTTATCGGTTAAAAAACCACTCACATTTACTTCGATAATCACATACTATAACTAATCCAAACAAAACGAAGTATAACTAAAATTCACGGAAAATTTCAAAGTCAACACTGAATAAAACCTTTGACCGGAAGGATTTATTCTACGCTCTGGTGGCTTTCACGGCGCACATGGGTATGCATAATCATCCATTCAATCAGCTTATTGACCGCGACATTTTCACGGGCAAATTTCCCGCCAGAGTTATCCACTCGCTTCCGATTAGTCTAAATAATGAAATTAAATGGGTTACGTCATAGATTGCACATGCGCTGAACCGTGAAACCCTCCCTTTAACTACAAATTCTAATTAAAAACTTCATTAAATCTTCAATATTTCTTATTTCTCTAAATTTTTCAAATCCTTTGAGAAAAACGATTTCCTAATTCCTCCCAAACATACCAAAAAATCACCCCAAAAATTTACAACAAAACATCCCATAACATAGATTCATGAGATGAGCATGGAGTTTTTGGATTGCTTGAAAAATTGAAACGTGAACCAGATATTTCCATTAAAGCCATGTTAAGTGGCGGAAAATGGCGTCCAGGTGGCCGGAGTCCCGCCTTAATGAGCAGTAAGGTGATGAGAATTAGGATAATGATCGCCAAACATTAATTCTCTTCGGTCCTTTAATAAATTCTCCCAATTTGTGTTATAAGAAATGCATGGGGATCAGTAAGGAGAATTTGTGTTTTGACTTCACACAAGAACCGATCGAGGCGTGGGCGGCGAGGTTAAAAATATCCGCGGATCATTGCGCATTTTTATCCTGAATGGTAAAGTGAGTAAGAATAACACAGACGTCAGGGAATAACCCTGCATCTGGCCTGAAAGGAAAATATTGCTTTCATTTTCGTTTCTGATCACATCTCGTAAGCAGAAGTTTTTTTCTACACCAACTGTCTTACTGTCTGGCTGAATTCGTCCATCGAACAAAGCTAAAAACCGTAAGTATATAAAGTCGGATTCTAGTGTCTCTGGTTGCAATTTCATGCAACAAAAAACGTTTGCCACATGTTACATCACGATCGGAGGGGGGGGGGGGGGGGGGGGGGGGGGGTACTTAACACATGCTAGGGTAGGGTGGTACCATTGGGTCTCTCAAATCATGATCCTGTTTAACACAAAACTATTTAGGACAACTTTGGAATTTGTTCAGCTAGCGCCCAAGATAACAGACTCTTTTGCGTAATGTGTATAAAGTAAATGTCGGCCTGCGACGAGGATTTAAATGGTAAGTAGTTAAGTATTTTTTATGCTGAAGACCGACTGTGGTGAACATTAACCAACTTCGAAGAGATGACACGTTTTGGACCATAAACAATAAAATGCTAGAAAAGCGACAATTTTACAGTTTCAGCAATTTGTTCGTGTCCACGTTCGATACATTTCTTTGTATCGTAATGGAAAGCAGTCATTCCGATAAATTGGCCGAATTAAAACATGAGAGTGTTGGGACTTGTTTATCTGTGCGTTTTTGATTGCGTCTGGCACACATCGAAGATTAAATAACTTTCGATTTAGCAATTGCGCAATTGGTTTGAAGAAATTCAATATTTTGTCGACGATCTTTGTATGTTTGTACACTCAACCTGTATTATGCAAACACACTCGGGCAATGCTTTTCAATGTCCACTTAATAAATTAGAGAGTATTGACAGTACTCCAGGATCGAACGCGAGGCATATTCAGATGACTTTTTATACAGTTTCTCCAAGAATTTTCCTCGCATCTACATTTAATTGTCTTCTGATCTTAACGGAAAGTAATTTGTGAAATAGGGTGCTCCGCTAGGCTGAAATTTAGACATGAGCGTGTTGTTTCTGGTTTATAGTCTGTGCGTTCTTGAAGTACCGTCATGATTCGATTTAGTGCCCGGAGGGTTCATTTACTTTTGGTAGCTCAAGGGATGGCGCTTATTAGAAAGGGGCGCTTATTAGAGAGGGGCACTTATTAGAAAGGGGCGCTTATTAGAGAGGGGCGCTTATTACAAAGGGGCGCTTATTAGAGAGGGGCGCTTATTACAAAGGGGAGCTTATTAGAGAGGGGCGCTTATTAGAAAGGGGCGCTTATTACAAAGGGGCGCTTATTAGAGAGGGGCGCTCATGATTACAAAGGGGCGCTTATTAGAGAGGGGCGCTTATTACAAAGGGGCGCTTATTTCTTTTTTGACAAAAACATGCAAGCGCGAAAAAGCACTTTGGTGAAAAATAACAGAAAATGTACAATTGGCATAGTCATGTCAGGACAATGTGCAAGTCGGAGTGATCGGAACAAGGTGACTGGAAAACGGCCTTTTGTTGTACGTTTGTTTAGCCGGTGATTTTAGTACTGGCATTGTCCAATTACAACTTTGCTGTTGCCATAGTGATTGTATTAAATGATGTGATTGGTTCATTTAGTCTTAAGCATTAAATATGATTGGCTCATGAAACTGTCCGATTACAACTTTGCATGTAAATTAGAGGAAAATACAGGGGTTTATGAACCAATCACATTTGAGGAAATTGTAATAGTTATGATTTGGGATTGTTTAACAGTTACGGAATTCGCAGCTGGCAACAAAAAAAGCCGTGGGTTAGGGATGAAAGTTATTCAGACAGCATCAAACTCGACTTACAACAAAATTAAAAGGCAGGAGTCATTAAAGGTTTTCTTCTTTTCGATCAACTCAGCCTATGTTTCTTTTTTCTAATTCAGAAATATAATTTTCTGAAATACTATACCATTTATCCTAAGGAAGTGGTAAGAAAGTTTTTAATTCAACGAAAAAATCCTATCTGCAGACCGATTACTGTCCGCAAACATTTGTATGAAAATAAAAGAAATTGTGTTGAAACAAAGCAATGTGAAAAAGCATCAACCTCATTATTTTATGACTGTTCGGGTATTGTTTGAGACAATAAAGAAGGAGATGAGTTGACCTAAGTCTTCAGTTTCTTTCACTGACAGAGCAGTTAATGTATTAATGTCTTGGTAGTCTTCTCCCTTAGTGAAAAATAAAGAAAAGTAGCAGGGACGGATCCAGGAATTTTTAGAAAGAGTGGGCCGTAAAAGTTTTCATGAGAGACAACGGGTGCGTTAGCGCCCATTTGCCTTTCTAGAGGGTTCCGGGGGAGTGTATTAAACATATGAGTTCGAGTTAGAATTTCAAGTTCGAGTCAGAATGTCAAGTTCGAGTCAAAATTTCGAGTTAGAGCCAAAATTTAGATTTATTTTTTAATTTCTAACTTATTGTTATCATTATTATTATTATTATTATTATTATTATAAATAATTGTAGATTTCGGTGGGTTTAAGTTCCAATTTCGATTAAAATGTCCCGAGAACGTTAATAATGACGATAGACGACGTACAGTGTAGCCATCTAATCATATTTTATTTCGGTTAAAATGCTATATTCGCTTACTTGCCAATTTTATCGGTTAAAAAACCACTCACGTTTTCTTCAATAATCACATACTATAATTAGTCCAAACAAAGCTAAGGATGACCAAAATTCACAGAAAATTTCAACGGATTACACCGACAAAGTCAACACTGAATAAAACCTTTGACCCGAAGGATTTATTCTACGCTCTGGTGGCTTTCATGGCGCACATTGGTTTGTATAATCATCCATTCAATCAGCGACATTTTCACGGCAAATTTCCCGCCAGAGTTATCTACTCGCTTCCGATTGGTCTAAACAATGAATTTAAATGCCTTACGGCATAGCTTGCACATGCGCCGAACCGTGAAACCCTCCCTTGTCGCGGCAAAACAAGCGAGAGACATCGAAGAGCAGAACTTAGATTAAATGTTCCGAAGGAAGGGAAAGAGAGAAAGGATACAAGTGTCGCGGATAAGAAAAGTACATATTAACATTCGCTCTGAAAAGTATTATTTTGAAAGTAGTAAAAAATAGACTCCCACTCATCGCAAAAATTATTTAAAAAGCATAAAGCTTTCCCGTAAGATTTCAGAGAGAATTGCGCCATTAGATCACAATGGTATTGACCTTTTGATCTCGGCGGATTATCTCTCAAATTGAAAGAAGGATTTCATGCTGTCCAGAGCGGTAAGAATTATTTTATTTCTTTATGTCGTTGTTCGGTGCTAGCTCTATTGGTATACATTGCGGTTTCTTTGGCTCACTTTTGTTGCAAGATAAATACTTATCGACTAAAGTTTGTTATCGCTTTGAAAGTGCCAGGATCGTTAAATTTCTCAGGCCGTGATTTAATGTCTAAAGTCTGCTGTGTGCAAGACTTGTGTCAGAAGCAAGACCATTCTCGAGACTAAATAACAGAAAATAAATACCAAATGACAAGGTATTGTTATGTAAATTTACTTACAATTGAAGAAAAATTTTCTTCGCGGCTTTCCGCCATGTTGGATCGAAGACCAAAGCACGTGTTGTTACTTTGCATTACCAATGGCCAAAAGTAGTTACTCGATCTTTTAACTCGAAATCGATATTTTAACTCGCAACTCGGACTCGAAACTCGAACTCGAACTCATGAAATGGACAGATCCGTCCGGGGGCATTGAACAAGAAATGTGGATATTAATATTTAATAGGGTCTGGATAATAGCAAGCAAGTAATAATTTTTAAAGCAACGACAACTGACTTGATTTTAAAAGACATGTTTCGACAATCCTTTGTCATCTTCAGTTTGAAATTTTAAGTTACAAAGTTGAATTTATACTAAGTAAATGAAAATGCTAATGAGAGAAAACACCTTTGACAAATAAATGAAAGAATATGTGACAATACGTGATTAAAAAGAATGTTTTAAATTAACATGATACAACTGTTGGTTCAAAGAAGGTTGTTCCCATTTGATATGTAAAGCTTCCTTTATCTTAAGCTGAAAATTGGTGGAAGCATGATCTAAGATATTAAAACAAATAGGTGAACATAAACTGTGGCATTCTTTAGAGTCTTCCAGGTGTTTGAATACGTGAGAGGCCGGCTATCAGTGGATAAGTGCTCACGAACGCGTGTGGAAAAATGTCGGGTGGTTTCGCCGACGTAGCAGGCATTACAGCCCGCACACAAAAATTTGTAAACAACACACGAACGGAGCCCGCTCGGGATAGGGTCTTTCACGCTAAACATGTTGCCGATCTTGAAAGACGAAAAGACTAATTTTATATCTATATTATTGCAATAGCGTTTGATAAGTTGCCGAATCCTTTTCTGTGCAACACTGGAAAAATGGCCTGTATAAGGTAATTTAAAATAAAACGGGGGTACAGCTTTAGTGGTAGGATCTGGGGGACAGTCAGGAATGTTGTGGGTCCCAGTAATGTAACGGCTGACAACCTTCTCAATTAATTGGGTGGGAAAAAGATTATTTTTTAAGGATTTTCATGAGTTTACTAATATCTTCATGAAAGCCTAACCATGTGTTATTAATCTTATAGGTTCTGTCCACAAGAGTCTTAATGAGACCCAATTTGTAGGAAAATGATGTGAAAGAAAAATAATTAGTTAATAGACCAGTAAAAGTCTTCTTACGATAGACGCTGGTAACTGGAGAATCTGAAATATTGTTAATCAGAACGTCTAAGAATGGTATAGTATGATCTACCTCTTTTTCCATGGTAAACCTAATGTTGGGGTGCCTAGAGTTGATATAGTTGAAAAACAGAACAGCATCATGGTCCGAGTGAAATAAACAAAACATATCATCTACATATCGGCGATAAAATAAAATCTCGGACCCCTCAAAATTTTCGAGCCATAACTTTTCATGATGTCCCATAAAAAGGTTAGCAAGAACAGGAGCAAGGGGAGAACCCATGGCTACACCATCTATCTGATCGTAGAAGGAACCATTAAATAAAAAGTGGGTCTGGGCAGTGGCTACGGAAAAAAGATTCTTTAGTTCAGAATTATTTAACTTACCTTTGTCAAGGATATCCAGAAATTATCTATGCATGGTAAGGTTTGAAGCCGTTCAAAACACTCACAGCACGTGTTTTATCAAGTCTAAAAATTCTCGCGCTTCGCGCTCGAATTTTTAAACTTGATAAAACACTGCTGTTAGTGTTTTAAACATTACTTAAATAATTCTGAACTAAAGAATCTTTTTTCCGTAGCCACTGTAACTTAAAATTTCAAACTGAAGATGACAAAGGATTGTCGAAACATGTCTTTTAAAATCAAGTCAGTTGTCGTTGCTTTAAAAATAATATTTAATAAAATGCAAATGTAGTTGTAGTCAGACATGACTTGAATCAACTCAAACTTTTTTTTAACAAGTAACTGGAGTGGTATGGAAGCTAGTTAAATCATAGTCATCCGTTTTAAAGTACCATCCGATAGACGTTGTTTTCAAAAAAACAAAAATCCCAGAAAAAAAGGGGAGGCACGGATCCTTCGGCCTCTCCCTTAAATACGCCCCTGAGCAGTGTATATCTTTCGCATTTACCCGTCGCAAAATTTGTCGCGCTCGAGCTTGCGATGCCTCGCAAGAAAATCGGAAGTGTAAACCAGTCGTGATATGTGCGCGTTTCGTCGCCGCAGTATCGCAGAGGTTTCGAAACCGCCCTTACAGACAAAACCGGTCAAGCGTTCCTGCTAAGAATGAATTAATGAATTCATTATTGGAAATTTGATTTCATTACTCGTTTCAATAATCCGCTCTTCGAATAAATAATGCAAAATTCAAAATAAACCTCGATTCAAAAATCGAATTTTGATTGGATTAATGAACAAAAGGTTTAGGCTTTATATCAATCGCAAATTGATATAAACTCGTGGTTATTTGGGAAAATTCGAGGAAGAAGTATAGCGAGAGCCATGTAATTGTTGATATTTTTTTGTATCTCCGAAAACCTTCTCATACAGCGCTCCATAAATCTGATTTTTCCAACACAAGTGTTTCATTATAACGGCAAACTATAGCCATAATAGTTACCATGCACTAATGCTTGAAAAGAGGAAAAGTTTCCCAACAAAATGGATTATAAACCTACCTTTTCCTCACACGAGGAAGACGGAGATCTTGCCGCCATCTTTGTTGACAAGTCGCTGTCAACCTGGTGCTAAGTATTCCGTATATAGCATAAACCTTTTGTTCATTAATCCAATCAAAATTCGATTTTTGAATCGAGGCCTATTTTGAATTTTGCATTATTTATTCGAAGAGCGGATTATTGAAACGAGTAATGAAATCAAATTTGCAATAATGAATTCATTAATTCATTCTTGGCGGGAACGCTTGACCGGTTTTGACTGTAAAATTCCTCTTTGATGTGTAAAAAATGACCACTGTAAATTGACCTTCACGTTGGCAACAGTGTACAGCATATGCAAAATAATGGAGTTCGATTGAACAAGCGTTTAATTTTCGAACGTTCAATTGGCAAAACGTTTGGGTGAGTTCGATTGCCGAACCCAATCAAACTCAATCGAACGATTTTTAAATCCCTGGTTAAAATAATTCGCATCGCAAATGGAGTTATAACTTCGCTACATGGGACGATAGCTCCTTTGGGAGGTTAAAACAACTCCCTTCTGGAGTAAACAACTACAAAAAATTTAAAACCACTTTATTTGGGTTATGGGCTCCTACTCTTTGAAAAAACAGTGTATGTTTTCAAAAAACCTGATTTATGTTCTCTTGTTCCCTCATATTCCCTAAAACACCCGGGAGACACTAAACGTTCAACACTTCAAGTTCAAGTTCATTTTATTCACACTTATTTCGTTACAGTAAAATATTCCAAAATTAAGAGAAAAATAGAGGAGAAAGAATTACATAACAAATGTGAAATAACAAGGGAGAAGTGTGTAGTGGCCAAAGGAGCGAAAGCTTTCGAGTTGGCCTCTACCACAGTGAAATTATCTAAAGTGTATAACCAATTGAAACAACTTACAACGCAGCTAACCATTTTAACAATTTTCTGCAATTGGATTTATCCCGATTTGGTTAGTCTCATTACAGCTATAGTTTGTTGATAGAAACCTCTATTTTCTCAATAGGTTCCAAGACCCAGCAGTGTATGAATTATGGCTTGTTCAAAACCTTTAAAAGAATATACCAATGAACAGTTGAACTACTTCAGAATTTGCTATGTGACTACTGATATACTTGCCGAGGGACTCAGAACAGTTTTCAAACAGGAATGGGACAATCAGCACAAATCAACAATGGGAGAATGGAAAGATGATCCCAAAAATGGATTGGACTTTTTTAACAGGGAGTCTCCTCGAAACCAGAAAAGAAATGCTCTTCTTTTGGCCACTATGAGAAAAGGAGATACATCTGAATGGGACTGTACAATGCTGTTTTATGCCATTCTTTTCTCCGATTGTATCGGGCACGGCCTTAACGCAACAACCAAGAAAAATGTAGATGATCTTAGAAAATTTAGAAACGAAGAATTCGCTCACATACGGCAAGGCAATCTCTTTGATCGAAATTTTCATAAGGCAATTACCAAAGTTCATGGTGCATTTCAAGCGCTTGGTCTACCTACTTCGAAAATTCAAGACATAAAAAATCAGACAACGTTTCCAACAGAAGAGTTACGGAAAGTCCTGAAAGAAGTTGATGACCTTAAACAGGGACTCCAAGAAAAAGAAGATCAACTTCAAGAAAAAGAAGATCAACTTCAAGAAAAAGAGGATCAGAGAAAGGTCCTCGAAGATCAGTTGCAGAATGAAATTCCATTTTGTGTTCCTCCTCCTAAACCTTCACACGACATCGGAGGCCGCAGTCGTGAGGAAGCTAAAGTAGCACAACAGCTCAGGGAGCTAAAAGAGGCCAATGAAAACAGCTTAACTTATCTATACATCTCAGGAAATCCTGGAAGTGGCAAATCGCAGCTAGCTGGGATCGTAGCTCAACGTTTCTATGACGAAGTCAAAGAAATGCCTGGCGCTTCTCCATTTGTGATGACCTTGAATGCCGCAAGTCTAGATACACTTCTGGAGTCATATGTCTCCTTTGCTCGTCAATTAAAGTGTCCGGAATATTCAGTCATGCAAACCCTCGGTTCCAAGGATTTGAAGACAGGCGAAAAGATCGCAAGTCTTAAGATGCTTATTGCCGCGAAAATCGGCCTTTACACGTCGTGGCTACTGGTGGTCGATAATGTCACTAGCGTATCTTCTGTGCATGTTCACCTGCCGAAGGCTGGAAACGAGGCGTGGGCAAAGGGGCAAATGTTGATCACAACACAGGACACCGCGTCAATCCCCTTACCAAGCTCTTTCATCAATCATATCTCAGTAAGCAAAGGTATGGAGCCCGACGATGCCTGCTCTTTATTGGCTATGCTTTCCGGCATCTCCGAAGGCGAGCTTGGAAAAGAAGTTGCACAGGCATTGGACCACCAACCTCTTGCTTTGGCAAGCGCCGCCACCTATGTCAAACAAGTTCGGCAGAACAAAGCTTCATCGCATTTCGGATGGAACGAATACCTTGCGAAATTAGAAAAAGGTGAACGAAGCGTTACTGAAACCATACTTGCTGAGACCAACCACAGTTACGCAAACTCGATGACAGCGGCTATTACGTTAGCCGTTAAAAAGCAGATCACATCCGACAAAGTTGTTAATCACTTATTCACTTTCCTTTCCTTGTGTGCACCACAGCCAGTAAGCCTGGACATCGGAATCAATTACATTACGAACGTAGACGAAGAAGTCGATGAAGGTAACGAATTGATTTGCATTAGAATTAAAAGATGCTCACTGTTACTAGTTGAAGAAGACGAGAGTGGTTGCTTCATTCGTGTACATCAGGTTGTGTACGATGCTATCAAAAAAGTACTGAACGACCAACACGATAGTCAAAATCTTCAAGCCGTCAATGGGGCTATCACATCATTTAACCAGTTTGTCGACGCTAACCCGCCAGTGCATGGGCACGAATTGGAAACATTACACATCGTTCCGCATTTAAAAACCTTAATTATGTCAATTAATGACATGTTTTCGAAAGAAAGCATATCTCAAAGCCAAAATAAAACTGTTTCAAACAACTGTTATCCACAAAAACTTCAAAAGCTAGGCGAGATTTGTAGAAGGCATTGTGAATTTGCTGTTGCAAAAACATACTATGAACATTCACTTGCTATTCCGCAACATGAGCTCGGTGCCAAACATGTTGACATTGCAACGAGTTGCAATACTTTAGCTTTAATTCACAAAGACTTAGGCAACTTTGACCAAGCCAAGGAGTATCATCAACGTGCTCTTACCATCCGCCTCGAGAAGCTCGGTGACAAACATGTTGATGTTGCAACGAGTTACAATAATTTAGGGAGTGTTTACCTGACGTTAGGCGACTTTGACCAAGCCAAGGAGTACTTTCAATGGGCTCTTACCATCAACCTCGAGGAGCTCGGTGCTAAACACGTTTCTGTTGCAACGATTTACAATAATTTAGGTGAAATTCACCGATACTTAGGCGACCTTGACCAAGCCAAGGAGTATTATGAAAGTGCTCTTATCATCTTCCTCGATAAGCTCGGCGCCGAACATGTTGATGTTGCAACAGTTTACAGTAATTTAGGTTCAATTCACCGGGAGTTGGGCGACCTTGAACAAGCCCTGAATGAGTATCTTCAACCTGCTCTTAACATCCGAATCGAGAAACTAGGCGCCGAACATGTTGAAGTTGCAACGAGTTACGATTGTTTAGGTTTGATTCACAACGACTTAGGCGACCTTGACCAAGCCAAGGAGTATCTTCAACGTGCTCTTAATATCCGCCTCAAGATTTACGGCTCCGAACATGTTTTTGTTGCAAAGAGTTACAATAATTTAGGTTTAGTTTACCGGCACTCCGGCGACCTTGACCAGGCCAAGGAGTATTATCAACGCGCTCTAACAATCCTCTCCGAGAAGCTCGGGGCCGAACATGTTGATGTTGCAACGACTTACACTAATTTAGGTTTAGTTCTCTGGGACTTAGGCGACATTGAGCAAGCCAAGAAGTATTGTGAACATGCTCTTACCATCTTCCTCGAGAAGCTCGGCGCCGAGCATGTTGATGTTGCAACAGTTTACAATCATTTAGGTTCAATTCACCGGGAGTTGGGCGACCTTGAACAAGCCAATGAGTATCTTCAATGTGCTCTTACCATCCTTCTCAAGACGTTCGGCGCCGAACATGTTTTTGTTGCAGAGAGTTACTTTAACATAGGGTCTATTCACCGGGCCTTGGGTCATCTTGAGCAAGCCAAGGAGTGTTGTCAACGTGCTCTTACCATCTTTCTCGAGAAGTTTGGCGCCGAACATGTTTTCGTTTTAACGAGTTACTATATTTTGTGTTTAATTCACAAGGACTTAGGCGACCTTGACCAAGCCAAGGAGTATTATCAATGTGCTCTAGTGCTTCTAGTCATTAAACGCGCAAAACGCATGTGTATTTCTGGAGCTCTTATGCCACGATAAGAGAAAAAAGGTCAACTGATATTTCGCCGCCACTTTTCAGCATGGTCATCGATAAACATACAGAGCGATGAAAGAACATTTATCGCACTTCAGAATTCACTTTTAGTTGATTCTCGAGGTTAGCCAGCAAAGCAGGTGTATTTTGGGGGCGGACGAGCGTTTAGTTAAACCGTGGACTGAGGCGAGTTAAAATACGTGACCAAGGGGAATGGAGTGGGAGTCACCAAAATGGCGGCCAAACACTAAACAAATTTTAAAATTCAACACTCGCCCATCAAAAAACGTCTTCACTGCAGGCTACCTCGGGGATTTTTTTGCAACTTACATAATTTACCATCGTTCTTCTCGAGTACTCTCTTATCCTACAGTTCATGATATAAGAAGAGTCAGTTAAGACCAAGGGAAGCCAGACTTTGTTCGAGATAGAGGGGGATTTGAGATAACACAGTTCGAGATATGTAGTAAGAACAACCAAAATAAATGGTTTTCATTTCGAGTTAGCGGGAGATTTAAGGTAGCGGGGTTCTTAATTGTAAATGATCTTCGTTTCGTAGCTGTACTCTTAAAGGTTAACGAAAAAAATATATATCCTTCGTTCCCTGAAGAAAAATGCTGAAGTAACCGGCGGAAGCCCGAATCTATGAGGGTCATAATAGGCCATTTGCACGATGGCGTCTAGACTTGCACACAAGTCGACTGCGAAGCCCCCGAAAGCGCGATGAAGTCGCGCAAAGCGAGCGACGAAGTCGCGAGTCGACTTGTTTCGTCTGCAGGAAATCAAATTTAATCTGCATATTGTTGGCGCGAAAATATGGGTGGGCTGGTAAAATAAACAGTTATCAAATGACTGGATAGTCTGAATTCCACAATGAATGGGGATGACCCGACTCGGAACTTTCTGGACCCAATACAACAGCCTTGACTCCTTTCTCGCGAAGAAATGATACCTGATCTTTCATCAGTGAAACCAATGGAAAAATAACGAGGCAAACTGTTTCTACAATATCTCTTTCGCCATGTTTAAAGAAATCCGGAACAAACGGCGCGATGTGGAATGTGAGACTTTTTCCTGAACCAATCATTAACACATCTCGACCACTAATGTCAGCTTCAACTACTTTGCGTCGATTTTCTCCAATTTCTTCAAAACCAAGCTTATTTAAACCAAAGTTTATAGCTTCCTCTTCATTCATTTTCCTCGCAGTTCTTCACCTCGTGAGCGCGTGAGCAAGCAAAGGATCAAGTTTCCCGGAAAGTGACGTCATGAAACTTAGCGCTCTCTGATTGGACATCAATGCTGCCACACCCCCGACACACCGCCGACCTAAAAACAGGTCGGTAAAAAATGGCGCGCTGCAGGCGAGAAAAGTCCGTTCTCCGGCCGACCACCCAAAACAAAAATTCCAAAAACGGACTTTGAGAAAGTCTAGATGGCGTCATTTGACTACAACTACAAGAATTCATTTCGTTTTTCCTCTTACTCAAATTTTGTAATCCCAGTGCGGTTTAAATAACAATAGCCCTAATTTGCACTACAAAACAAAAAACTGAAGGATTCTGGTAGTTGTAGTCATATGACGTCATCGTGCAAATGGCCTATTCCAATGCAAATTCTAAATTATATTCGGGTAAGCCGCTGAATTATGTTTTGGCATTTTACATTATGTTTTCCGTTTTCGAATTATGTTTTGGCATTTTACATTACATACATTACATACATTTGCACTACAAAACAAAAAACTGAAGGATTCTGGTAGTTGTAGTCATATGACGTCATCGTGCAAATGGCCTATTCCAATGCAAATTCTAAATTATATTCGGGTAAGCCGCTGAATTATGTTTTGGCATTTTACATTATGTTTTCCGTTTTCGAATTATGTTTTGGCATTTTACATTATGTTATTATGTTCTCCATTTTCGAATTATGTTTTGGCATTTTACATTATGTTCTCCATTTCGAATTATGTTTTGGCATTTTACATTATGTTCTCCATTTTCGAATTATGTTTTGGCATTTTACATTATGTTTTCCATTTTCGAATAATGTTTTGGCATTTTACATTATGTTATCCATTTTCTAATTATATCCGGTAAACCTCTAAATTATGGCGCGCCATGTAAATTATGTTTTCACCATTTTACATTATGTTTTCTTTTCGTTGAACTGTTACTATGATTATTAGTGTTTGTTTGATATTAATATTATTACTACTGTTATTAAAACAATGTATATATATATATATATAATTTAAAAATAAAATTTAATAAAAAATAAATAAATAAAAAATAAATAATAAAAAAAGTCTAAAAATTCTCGCGCTTCGCGCTCGAATTTTTAAACTTGATAAAACACTGCTGTTCGTGTGTTAAACATTACATAATCAATTTTAATAACTGCATAGAAACACAGTGTGGCACTGCAAAATGGTATCTGAAATTTGTTTTCTTGTTCCAATAATGGTAGTATTGATGATAATACATCTTGTATGTGGATTAATTCAAATTGCAGACATTAAAATAATATAATTCTTATTTGTCAAATTTTCTCATTTCACGAGTGGATCCCCTCCAAGTCTTGGTACAATGTCTTCAATAACTGCTCTGAAGAAAGAGTTGGCCTAAACGGAAAAAAAATAATTAGATTGGCTCAAAAAATTAATAAATTATAAATATAATCATTCTTTATAAAAAAAAAGGGGCAGTGTTACTAAGAGAAACCGAAAAATCCCAGGGGGCGGTGCTCATTGAAAATTTTCGAACAACACCCTAAAAGGTACCAGAATCTCGTTTCATGGGCATAGCTCAAAAGAATTTTTACCCCTAAGAGGTACCAATAAAAAAAAAAAAATGTTTCCGATATCTGGAATGCCATGATATTCGGCTTCTTTGAATTATGTTCGGCTGATGGAATGGTGCCTCGCAGTGGGAAAGCAAGGAGGAACCCTGGGACGAGCAAGTTTCCCGTCCTTCAATATGGCGGCCGAGTCGATATCCAGCGAACTGAGCAAATGTGTGAAAGACCTCATCCTTTTGGTGAAACAAAGCAGTTTTTGTGAGGATGATTTAATACAATTTCGTCTTGATTGGTTGTACAATGCAGTTGTTCGTTATGTGGACCACATTCCATCTGACGAGGCAGTTATGAACCTTATTCACCGAGCTGCAGTTCTGTTAGTCACCGATAGCGATGACGATTGTCGTAACTCAAGCAGAGATTCTGCTCACTGGTCAACGGGAAAGACCTTGGTATTTTATTTCAAAGGATAAGCTTGAGTTTCTTTTGGACATAAGGTTTCTGCTGGGGAGATTTTATCTATGCTGTATGTGAGTGAAAGTACTGTCAAACGGAGAATTCGTAGACTACGAGGAGTAGCACTTTTTGTCGCGGGTCGCGAGTCGCGACTGAAAGTCGTGGGTGCGGGTGCGGGTGATAAGTGCGGGTGCGGGTAAAAGGTGCGGGTGCGGGTAAAAGTCGCGGGTAACAAATTATCAAAAAATTAAAATAAAATACCAAAAATTAAAAAGAAAAAATTACCAAAAACTAACTTCTCCCAAAGCGGAGTTTCGAATTCTATCGTCCACTAATCATACTAGAAATTTGCAGTGGCATAGCCACAATTAGTGACTCTTCACTATTGTTAACAGATCGAATTACAATGTAAAAATTTTGTTTTTGTTTCTTTTTGTGTGCGCGGAGAGAGGAAAATCGGATAACCCGGCGAAGCCTTTGCACAGCGGTATATATATATATATATATATATATATATATATATATATATAAATAACACAAATGAACTTAAACCAGTCAAATAAAGAATAAATAAACACAAAGTGAAAACCTTAAAAATTGTCCTGATCGGGATTCGAACCCGCGTCCCCGACTTTCTAGCGTCGATGTGTTAACCACTACACCACCAGGACGACCACGCAATAACGCAGCCGAACTTTAGGCTTTATGGCTCACGGGCGTCCCGAACAATTTTCAGTGTTTTCACAGGAGCTGACTGGAAGGCTTCTAGGCCTTTTTAAGGTTTTCACTTTGTGTTTATTTATTATATATATATATATATATATATATATATATATATATATATATATATATATATATATATATAACTTAGCACAAGCATGTAAAAAAGTTCCACGATTGGAAATTTTTCGGTAAATTATACTCTAACACAAGAGAAAACACTTTTTTCTTAAAACACCTATATTTCGGCAGCGTACAGCTGCCTTCATCAGGGTGAATGGCTGACAAGGCGTTACACGCGATAAAAACCGTTACAACCGTTATATGCGCGCGCTAATCAAAAAGATTTTTAAACTGCGCGCGCTACAACAGCTAAATACAAATGCTGGTAAAACTGCTATTTTTGCGCGCGAAGTCCCCGATTTTGGCTATAAAAAAAATCGCTCTCATTCAGACCGTGGGGTCTGAGTGTCTTCAGTTTGTAAGCCCATTGACCCTCCTTATCCGTCAGATTTTCCGTTCTGTCCACTCTGTCTATTAACTGAACTGACATATCCTCCAGACCCCCATGACCCGCACTAAAAAAATGCCTGTACAAGATCTCATCGTCTAGCCTCTCTTCGGGCGTCATTCTACCATGCAAATTCAGTCGACTACGGTGGTTGTTAAATCTGAGTCGAAATTTGGTCGAAGTCGAACCCACATATTGCTTGCCACATGTTTTACAAGTAAGCAGATAAACCACATTCGTGCTATTACAGTTCAAACTGTAATTTATGGTGTATGACTTGCCCGTGTTCGTACTCTCGAAAGTGTTCCCCATCTTGAGAAGCTTGTCCTTCCTACATATCCTGCAGTTCTTCGAGGCACATTTCTTGTTCCCGCTATCCCTGATTGTAATTTCTTGTTTAACTTTAGCGTGCACTAAATAGTCTTTAAGACTCTTGGGCCGACGAAAAGCCACCATCGGCTGTTCCTTGATTGCTTTCTTGCATCTCTCTGACGCATGTAGCACGAGGTGCAGATCTCTCAGGATTTTTCCAATGTTTGGAAGACCGGGATGATACGTTACGACGAACGGAATCCTTTCATTTTTTCTGCTTGTTTCTCTTGGCGTTAAAGCCTCGTCCCTTGTTATTCTTTTCGCTCTGTTTATCTGTCTCATAACAAACGATTTCTCATATCCTCTAGCCACTAAAAACTCGGTCAATCTCTTGGCTCTGTCGTCAAAAAATTCTTCTAAAGAACAAATACGACGTAGTCTCAATGCTTGGGCATACGGAATCCCCTCTTTACATCCTCTCGGGTGAAAGATCTTGAGTCCAGATACTGGTGTTTGTCAGTGGGTTTAATGTATAAGTCGGTTTCTAGCTTCCCATTTCTATTCAAGACTGTAACATCTAAGAAGTCAACTTGCTCTCTAGAGTAGTTCCACGTGAATTTTATAGTGTCGTGTGAATTATTAATAAAGTTCAAAAACATTTTTTTGCATTTTTTTAGTGCGGGTCATGGGGGTCTGGAGGATATGTCAGTTCAGTTAATAGACAGAGTGGACAGAACGGAAAATCTGACGGATAAGGAGGGTCAATGGGCTTACAAACTGAAGACACTCAGACCCCACGGTCTGAATGAGAGCGATTTTTTTTATAGCCAAAATCGGGGACTTCGCGCGCAAAAATAGCAGTTTTACCAGCATTTGTATTTAGCTGTTGTAGCGCGCGCAGTTTAAAAATCTTTTTGATTAGCGCGCGCATATAACGGTTGTAACGGTTTTTATCGCGTGTAACGCCTTGTCAGCCATTCACCCTGATGAAGGCAGCTGTACGCTGCCGAAATATAGGTGTTTTAAGAAAAAAGTGTTTTCTCTTGTGTTAGAGTATATATATATATATATATATATATATAGAATTTTCATTTGTTTGAGGGACCAATCACAAGTCTTCAAAACAAATATATATATATATATATATATATATATATATATATATAATCCAAGAAGGAAAATCACTCAACTTTGATGACCATAAGTTTAATACAAACTTGTTTCGTAGGTGTTGCCACCCACTCCTCAGTTAAACTTACAATGATTGATCCCTTGTTTGACTACGTTATTTATATGTATGATTTCGCAAGACGCACACTCTACCTAACCGTTAAAAAACCGTTAAAAATATGCGCGCGCCTAAAGAATACATGCGCGCGCACTACTTGCTTCGGTAGAACTTATTCTAGGGTGTGTTTTAAAATATATTTACGTCTGTGTCTACACGTTGAAATAATCTCGTTTCTCCTATTAAGCGAAGCCATTTGCGGTTTAGTTATTATCAAATGTTTTTCTGCAATACACAGATTGCATCGTTTCGTTTGATTCGAATATGCCTTGGCTTTTGCTAGAATTTTCCAGGTGATGTTATATTCCTGTTTTCGGTCCTTTAACTGCCATAAATATTTACTTAATTCTGTATCGTTCTTTCTATTTTCATTGTTAAATGACGCCTTATGGTTACGCCATCTAGTTTTAAATTCGTTAGCTGTTAAACCTATATAGGTCTCTGCACTTTCTTGCGTCTTGACGGTAGCTTGATAAACTATTTCTTTAGTTAGACATTCTCCGTTCAATGGGCACTCTTCTTTCTTTCTACAACTACACTTCCTTTCAACATTATCTATACTACCTTGCTGTTCTGCCTTTTTCAGAGTGATCTTGTTGTGTCCATCTATGATTTGTTTAACATTAGGCATACAACTATAGCTTAGCTTAAGTGTGTTCCTGTTAAATATTTTCCTTAATACATGGCCGCTCGGAAAGCATTTATCTATTAACTTAAAGAACTCTTTACCTACATTAGTTTGAACGTTCTTACTATATGGCGGGTTAAACCATATCACATTTCTTCTTCGTGTACGCTGTTGTGTTGATGCTCTTGGTGCTGGTGGGTTGAATCGGAGTTTATAATCATAACCGCTCTTCCGCAATGCTTCCTGATATTCTGGTGCCGCCTCATTGAATGTTTCTTCGTCGCACGATATTTCAGACAGTCTCCTGTTAATTGATTCTGGGATGTTCCTAATGATGTTAGGCGGATGATTTGATTTGCTGTGTACATAAAGCGGGTGGTTTGCTGGTTTGGAGTATGGTTTGAACTTTCCAGTGTTCAGGTCGAGCGTCACGTCGAGAAAATTAACTACTTTCTTGTTTGCTTCAATAGTGACACGTAATCCATTGTCTGCGAAAATTTTGCAAATTTCCTTCTTTACCTTCTCTATCTTGCTGGGCGTTTGTGACATTACCGCAAGACCGTCATCCCTGTATAGGCCTATGTCAATTCCTTGAATCTTCTTTAATTGTGCCAGTAGAAAACAGCCGACAAGTTCACATGTTTCCGCCCCGTCGTAGCTTCCCATGGTAACATCGAAGAGCGTGGTCGAAGATCTCTTTTCCCATGGGTCCCCTTTGCTGAACAGAAGAGAGTGCTTAGCGTTTATGATTACTTCGCGTTCATCGGCTGTAATGGTTACATGTCTAGATGCAAAGTTCAAGGCGCGGTGAAGAAGCGCTTCAGAAATGGAAGGGTAAAATTCAACAACATCAAAGCATATAAATGCTGAAGTAGGCTTGTTGGTTAACTGCTTGTACCACTGTAGAACAGATGATGTATTTTTCCACTGGTTGACGTTAGTAGCATTTACTAGCTTTCGGTTAATTTTCTCGAGGATTTGCTTGCTTATTTTGCCTATTTCCGATTTAGAAGGATTTATCAGACGGCAAGTAGGCTTGTTTGCAAAATTTTCCTTGTGATCTTTAAGTGTTATAAACGCTTCCAATGTAGCCATTGACTCCACACGATCGTCTATGTCTAATTTCATCGTAATACTTTTTGCTTCATTATCAATCGTGCTTATTTTATTCTTGTCTGCTTTTTTGTATGTTTTGGTTACGTTAGCATTCAAAAGCTGATTGTATTGATTAGTGTCTAATTTATAAAAGTTCGTAGATTTGTCAGCTTTCAAAACTATATATATATATATATATATATATATATATATATATATATATATATATATATATATATATTTTTTTTTTTTTTTACCGTTTTGTCATGTTCAATCGTAAGCCGTCGGTAACAAAAGAATAACCGCCAAAATGGGACAAAATAAAAACAAAAGCAATAAATTCCTGATAACGTCCAGGCATTTATGCTGAGCCGATTTCAAGGAATCTTCAAAGGAAATACGAGGCTTATTAATATGTACCGTTCAAATTAATAAAGACCTTACGAAACCACGACGGCGACACCAACGCAAACGTCACTAAAAAATCAATCCGCAGTTATAAAACTTCTTCGCGATTATATAAATCGACAAGTTCAATTTGTATAATGTAGCCGAACTACCCGCGTGTTGAATTTTCACATTGACACGAACGACGAACTATCAAATCATATTTATAGTTCGTTGTTCGTGTCAATGTCGGCGCGTTCGCACGAAGGAATTTGTTATCCTTGGCCCGTCGAGTTTTTCACACGGTACTGGCTTGATCAGCGCCGGGGTCAAAAGAGCAAGAGGGTGCCATGGTAACAGTATGCGTGCACGTGTCTTAAACTTTAATTTATAGTTTTGAATTTCACGGAGTATTGAACAGTACGAAGAACATTTTCTGGTTTCATTTCGTTCGATCCTTTTTTGTCATGGAGCCCGACAGTTCGCCTAAGCCAGGGCCTAGTTATGAGGATGTTGTTAACTGATGGTTCCAAATCACTCATGCGAAACAGCTGGTGGTTGAAGTATCAGGTTGAAGACTTCGCAAAACAACTACGTAAAATTCCCAAATTCAAGGTTTTAAGAGAACGCGAACACGTGACAGTGAATTTTCCTTTCTCCATCTGAAAATTCAACACGCGGGTAGTTCGGCTACATTATACAAATTGAACTTGTCGATTTATATAATCGCGAAGTAGTTTTACAACTGCGGATTGATTTTTTTTAGTGACGCTTGCGTTGGTGTCGCCGTCGTGGTAAAAACGATTGAACATGACGAAACGGTAAAAAAAAAAAAAAAAAAAAAAAATATATATATATATATATATATATGCCGCTGTGCAAAGCTTCGCCGGGTTTTCCGATTTTCCTCTCTCCGCGCACACAAAAAGAAACAAAAACAAAATTTTTACATTGTAATTCGATCTGTTAAAGTGCCCCTGTGATCAAATTTTTTATTTCATTTTTTTACATTTTCGTGTACTATTAGAGTTTCTTACTCATCTTGCCAAATTTCAATCCATTACGAACATCAGAAGTCATTTTATTTTAACATTTCTTTCCTAAAATTTACGGCCGCCATTTATCAACCTTGTTCCAAGGCTTGGTTGCGAATGGAAGAAAGTGACGTCAAAGACTCAAACATATCTCACGGGTTGAAATTATAATAACAATAAGCATAGAAAATTGCACGAAGAACAAGTCCAAAGTTTTTGTTGCTTTTCGCGTGATTTTTAATACTTATTGTTATTATAATTTCAACCCGTGAGGTATGTTTGAGTCTTTGACGTCACTTTCTCCCATTCGCAACCAAGCCTTGGAACAAGGTTGATTAATGGCGGCCGTAAATTCTCGGAAATAAATGTTAAAATAAAATGACTTCTGATGTTCGTAATGAATTGAAATTTGGCAAGATGAGGAAAAAAGTCTAATTGTACACGAAAATGTAAAAAAATCAAAATCAAAAATTTGATCACAGGGGCACTTTAACAATAGTGAAGAGTCACTAATTGTGGCTATGCCACTGGAAATTTCTAGTATGATTAGTGGACGATAAAATTCGAAACTCCGCTTTGGGAGAAGTTAGTTTTTGGTAATTTTTTCTTTTTAATTTTTGGTATTTTATTTTAATTTTTTGATAATTTGTTACCCGCGACTTTTACCCGCTCCCGCACCTTTTACCCGCACCCGCACCTGTTACCCGCACCCGCACTTATCACCCGCACCCGCACCCACGACTTTCAGTCGCGACTCGCGACCCGCGACAAAAAGTGCTACTCGACTACGAGCAGTCTCTCTTTTCCAGCTTAGTCCGTCGAGCGAGAAACGAAAAAACATTAGCGAGCGGATAATGGTCACGCGAAAATGGGGGCGAGGCAGGCGCGCGGAAAAAGAGAATATGAATCCTTTGTCAGACAAAGGTCATTGTTGAGAACATAATGAAAGAATTTCCTAACAGTGGGTACAAGAGGATGACTGGCCTCTTGCAGAATGCTGGTTATAGAATTCAGCAAAATCGCATTTATGAGCTTCAAAAATTACAAAAAACAAAGCATCGTCATCGACTGAGTCAGAATTAGCGTGGATCTATTTTTGATTTGAAGTCACAAACTGCTTTGCATGCATGTTTACAAAGACTTACCGCGATGTAAATATGTTTGTGATGTCAAATCAAGAATAGACCCACGCCCCTCACTAGCTCAGTCGTGTGCAGATGATGGCCAGATTTCATAAATTTTACATCCTATAAAAATTCAAGATTTGGTTAAAAAAAATGCACTTTTTGTTTTGAACAGGTGCAAAGATTTATTTTAAACAATATATTACTTTTAATTGGAAGTTTAAAGGTTAAGTGCGCATGTTACCAAAAATCAAACAATTTCAAAAATATCTGGCCATCGAAAAAAAATGGATTTCGCTTATATTCTCAACTTAGGTAGGCCCTTATGTGAAACAAATCACTGCATAGTCAGTTTGGCTAAGTATCGATTTGTTTCAGAGAAAATCGATAATAACTGAATACCGAGTAGATGTATCGTACATGTCCGGGGACACACATTTTAGGGTGTTACAGGCACCCATAGAAGGTTAAATGAGCAGTTAAATTACACCGATTTTTTGGTGCCCCGGATCTCCTTTTAGTCGGTCCGGGGACAAAAATCGGTATAATTTAACTGCTCATTTAACCTTCTATGGGTGCCTGTAACACCCTAAAATGTGTTTCCCCGGACATGTACGATACATCTACTCAGGCTTCGTCCTTCTTACATCAGCGCAACCCTCTTCAAGGGCAACAACCGATTTCAGCAACCAAAACAAAACGCCAAGGAGCCCCCCATATACCCAAACGAAGCCCTATGGAGCACCAAAGGGCTGGGTGTTACCAATTGAAGAAATGCATACCCTTTGTATATACCGCGATGGGACAAGGAAAAAAACCTTTTTTAAGGCGTCGTGGTGGAAAAATGCGCCTTTTTAAGAAAAGGGGTGGCCCGGATAAAAGGCTACCACAAAATGATGTATGCTCTGAAAACTGCTGCATAGGAGAATTACCACCACCTTATATACCAATTCAACTGGCGCCTCCGCTCGAGTTCCGGCTCGTTGGGTTAGATATTAAGAAACTTGCAGAAGAAATGTCCCCGCAACAACTTGCAGACATTTTGCTTATCGAGAGCGACATTTTTCTTAGGGCTACCCTAGTTTTCGGCTACCTTCGGCGGCATTCTTTTTTTTTTTTGCCCCTCGCCCCTTTTCCCTTGCCACTCGCCCCCCTTGCCTCTCGCCTCTTGCCCCCTTTGCCCCTCGCCCCCTTTCCCTTTCCCCTCGCTCCGCGCCCCTTCGCCCCCCTCGTCCCTCGCTCCTTGCCCCTCGCCCCTTCGCCTCTTGCCCCCTTTCCCTTCGCCCCTCGCTCCTTTCTCCTTGCCCCTCGTCCCCCCGCCCCTTGCTCCAAAGCAGCGAGCATGTGGCAAAGCGATTGTCTACCCCCAGTGGCAAGGCATGTGGCAAAGCAGTTGCCTGCCTCCGGGAGCGCTGCCCCTCGCCCCATTTCCTTCGCCCCCCTCGCCCCTCGCTCCTTTCCCCTTGCCCCTTGCCCTTCGCCCCCCTCGCTCCTTTCCCCTTGCCCCTCGCCCCTCGTTTCTCGCCTCTTGCCCCCTTTCCCTTCGCCCCTTTTCCCTTGCCCCTCGCCCCTTCGCCCCTCGCCCTTCGGCCCTTGCTCCAAAGCAGCGAGCATGTGGCAAAGCGATTGTCTACCCCCAGTGGCAAGGCATGTGGGCCACTGGAGCGACGTTTTCCAAAAGGCCTACCCTAGTTTTCGGCTACCCTCATTTTTTTCCCCTTTCGGCACCATATTTCTCCCTTTCGACACCACCCCCGATTCGAGCAACCAAAACACAAAACGCCAGGGAGGCCACCATTCACCCAAACGAAGCCCTATCCCAAGCATTTGGGGGGGAGGGGGGGGGGGGGGGGGGGGGGGGGGGGTATCGAGAGCGACATTCTTTCCCCAATCCGACGACGGCAGCAGTGCCACTCCCATTGGTAGACGAAAAAAATTTAAAAACATATATATACAAATCCCAACATGGCTCAAGCGGGCAACCGAGTTCGAGCTACACTCAAGAGCATGGAAGTCCGAACAGAAAAGAACTTGGCCCAGCACATCCTCAAAGAGAACTGCTGGGAAAGCAACCTCCTTCCCGACATCTCGAGCGTGGGCTATTTGGAAGGTCACCAGGGCCGCACAAATCTCCAACCATTGGAAGGGCTGCCACCGTTTGCAGATGACTTCTACGTATGGGAGCCTCTGGGCGAAGATGACATTGTTCACGTGCGCGGAAGACAAGTGTCCTGCGAGCCCGTTGCAAAGCAGATTGTGGCCTTGATCTCCATGGCGGTGCAAGAGTCCCTAGGCGGGCCCAGAAGGAACACAAGGATATCGAACACCGTGCGCGCAACCTCAAGCGGCTCCCAGATCCTGGAGACAATCGGAGAAATCGAAAGCAGAACCGATCGGCGGGCGCGAAAGCAGTGGAAGAAGCTGTACCCAGAGAAGGAAGTCTGCGCCTTCTTCGTAGCGAAGATAGACGTGTCGGAGGTGGATATCGCCCACTTGCAGGAGGCTCTGCCGAAGATAGCCAGGCTAGTAGAGAGCCGCGGCTTCGGTATTTTGTAAATTGACTACACCCAGGACTTCTCGGGAGTGCTAGACAGACCCACCCTGCTACAGCACCTAGAGGCAAACGGCTACGCCATGCAGGGCTCCGGAATACAGACAGAGAAGGGCACCATTCTGGACAACACGAGCACCGTAGGCGATCACGTCTGCACCTGGGTGCACGAAGCAATGGGTCAGAGGGCCAGAACGAAGATCTACAACAAGATCGTCTCTCAATTCGAGGCGGGGGAGGTCAACGAGGACTTTGGCGGGCATCTGGCTGACTACGCGCACTGCCCAAACGAACGCATGCGGAGGACCTTCGAGCACCCAGCGGTGCAAGAGAGAGGGTGCACACGGATAGAGGTCTCTCACTACGGCGGCGAGGCCTTGTCCGCCCGAACAGGGGAGGCGCTCATCGAGAGCGCGCTGGAAGCGGTGCGAACGGAGAACGGGCTCTTTGTGGTACAGCCCCCTGCGCAACAGTGGAGGAATCTGGCCAAACATCTCAATTGCTGCTTTCTTCTCACAGACCGCCCGAATGGAAGACTTTTGATGGCGTGGAGCGGCCACACAAAGACAGGGCGGCTGCAGGGTGTAGTCGCCAAGCCGAGCAGGAGGAAGCTGGAAGTAGAGGGGGCCTGGGAGAGAGCAAAGCGGCAGATGATGGCGGACTTCGGCTATAGAAGATGCCCAATCTTCGAAGCAGAGATCGAGGAAGTGCACAACGAGGAGGTGGTCTTCTCGGGCCTGCGCTGTTTCAGCAAAGACGCGCCAACGATTCTGGCTGCCTGCCGAAGGCCTTTCGAGCGGCACCTTGGGGTCGCGGACCCGCAAACACTCCTCCCATCCACCGAGCACGTGCAGTGGGTGTGGCGCGAGAGGATGGCGCCCGCGCTAGGGAATAGGCCGCCCGACTGCGAGTTGGTGGAGATGCCGGAAATAGCGGCGAGGCGGACGCTATCGACCCTATCCGTGCGGAACCGGGCGCGGCGGATGGAGGATCTCCTCAACGCCGCGGAAATGCAGAGGTTGACGGAAAGCCTAGAAAAGATGGCGGAACGGCGTACCGCGGCAAGAGATAGAACAGATGCGGGCAATTCTGGAGGCGAAGAGGAAGCTTGTGGAAGAAAGGCGGGAGATCCAAAGAGAGGTGCTGGCCGCCCTCTCGCTCCCCAAAACGAAGAAGATCCGGGAGCTCTCGGGGAAGGTTTTGAAAATCCTTGGCTACAGGGCGGCGAGATTCGGGCCGCGCGATGTTCTGGAAAACGAAGAGGGGGAGGCCGAGGCTGTGTTTAGCACAAAACAGCTCCAAAGGCTTCTCGAGAACACAAAGGTGCTCTTCTCTTTGGAAACGGATTACTTCTCTCGCGAGACGTTCTTCGCGGAGAGCAAGAAGCAGCGGATCGAGATCAAAGTGGAAGCGGCGAAATCGTTCTGGAGCGCGGAGGGGAATGAAATAGCTTGGAATCCAATCACCATATACAAATACCCAAACCCCCAGAAGCTGGGAGAACTGCGAAGGGAACTCAAAGAGGCAGAGGAAGAGGTGCCCCCCTTCGAGAACTTCGAGAATGAAAAGCTGTGGGTCTGCACGCCTCCACAAGAGCAAGCAAGAGCCATAGCCCGCGGCAGCCCTACACCCACCAACCGTTTTCCAAGCAAAGGAAGACGTCGCCGCAACTTCCAACCGCGACAAGGGGCCCCGAGTCCAGTTTTCCCATTCCAAGGCTTTTTCAGCCGGCACTCTAGCAAGAATGGCAGGGCCAAGGCCCATTCCCGCTAGCTTTTGCAAGGCGCCCCAGTCGGAGGACCAGTTGTCCTTGTGCTTCGCAAGCTCTCGGCGAAAGTCTTCGTATTTGTATCGGGGCTGGCTTCCAAGGATGACCTCCATTGTATACAAGGTCAAGCTATCTCTTCAATTGGCAGCTACTCCATATGGCGAATCCCGCCATTGTTGTGTGTTGGTGTCTCTGGTGTCTCTGGTGTTTTTGACGGCTCTGGTTCTTTCTTCCACAGATTGGAAATGGTTTCTTGTGTCTTTGGGTGTTTCAAAGCAAGAAAAAGCAAGAAAGCCAGCAAGGGAAACATAGCCAAGTATAGTGAGAATTTCAAACGCTCTGTAGCCCGCAGCACATGCTGCATTGGAGGCGGAAACGATTTTCTCGGTGTCTTCCACAAAGGCGTTGCTGGTGCTTTCGATGGTGTCGAGAAGGCCCTTGCCGAGCTCCTCCACACCCACGCCGAGCTCTTCCACATCCTCGAAGTGGCTTTCTTGCCCCTCGAGAAGCAGATCTATTTTCTGCTACAAACGCCCCACTGCAGACAGTACCGCCTCCACGCCCCTGTCTTCCTTGGTGGTTGCCTCTGCTTCTGCTTCTGCCTCTGCCTCTGCCTCTGCCTCTGCCTCTGCCTCTGCCTCTGTGCCTCTGCCTCTGCCTCTGCCTCTGCCTCTGCCTCTGCCTCTGCCTCTGCCTCTGCCTCTGCCTCTGCTTCTGCTGCCCTTTCCTTGTCGGCTTTCCGCCAAATCTTGTACAGCCTCGATGTTCCGATTCCGAAGCGCTTTCGAATAGAGGCGGCGGGCTCCACCCCACGCAGGGAGAGAATCTCTTGGATTTGTTCTGGGGACAGATCTTTCGCTTTCGGCATTGTATATACTAGTGTGTTTTGGAAATGGTTCGCACTTCGAGCACTGGGCCACAATCTGTGTCTGGGAATGGTTCGCACTTCGAGCACTGGGCCACAATCTGTGTTTGGGAATGGTTCGCACTTCGAGCACTGGGCCGCAATCTGCGTTTGGGAAATGGTTCGCACTTCGAGCACTGGGCCGCAATCTGCGTTTGGGAAATGGTTCGCACTTCGAGCACTGGGCCACAATCTGTGTTTGGGAATGGTTCGCACTTCGAGCACTGGGCCACAATCTGTGTTTGGGAATGGTTCGCACTTCGAGCACTGGGCCGCAATCTGCGTTTGGGAAATGGTTCGCACTTCGAGCACTGGGCCACAATCTGTGTTTGGGAAATGGTTCGCACTTCGAGCACTGGGCCACAGTCTGTGTTTGGGAAATGGTTCGCACTTCGAGCACTGGGCCGCAATCTGTGTGGTTTCTGCGTGGAACCTGCCACTGGGGGTAGACAATCGCTTTGCCACATGCTTGCTGCTTTGGAGCAAGGGACGGGGGGCGAGGGGCAAGGGGAAAGGAGCGAGGGGCGAGGGAACGAGGGGCAAGGGAAAAGGGGCGAAGGGAAAGGGACGAGGGGCAAGGGAAAGGGGGCGAAGGGAAAGGGGCAAGATGTGAGGGGCAAGGGGCTAGGGGCAAGGGAAAGGGGGCGAAGAGCGAGGGGGCAGGGGGGCAAGGGGGCGAGTGGCAAGGGGAAAGGGGCGAGGGGTAAGGAAAATGGGCGAAGGGCGAGGGACGAGGGGCGAGGGAAAGGGGCGAAAGGAAAGGGGCGAAGGGCAAAAAAAAAAAGAATGCCGCCGAAGGTAGCCGAAAACTAGGGTAGCCCTAAGAAAAATGTCGCTCTCGATAACACCCGGCCCTTTGGTGCTCTATAGGGCTTCGTTTGGGTGAATGGGAGCCTCCTTGGCGTTTTGTTTTGGGGGGTCTTGTTTGTTGTTGCCCTTATGAGTCTTGCGCTCTGCGAAGAAGGACGAAGCCTGAGTAGATATAAACGGCTAGTCCGGGGAAACACATTTTGGGGTGTCTCATGCACCCATAGAAGGTTAAATGAGCAGTTAAATTATACCGATTTTTGTCCCCGGACAGACTGAAAGGAGGTCCGGGGCACCATTTATGCCGAGTTTGGAAGCTTCGCGTGAAAAAATAAAGCACTCTAAAGGGACAATACCTGTCAAATCTTAGAGAATGTCATCATAAAGGTACATTGAAGGTGATTTTAGCGCTTTGTGTCCTTTAATAGCGTTCCGCTCAGGTGACGTCATATTTGGCAGCATTGCATTGTGGGATCGAAATGCGGACAAATATTTCAAAATGGCTGCCTCGGAAACATCAGTTTTTGCGATTCCTGTACATGTTGAAGATAATTGTTGAGTTGTACCAAGGACAGTGTTTCGTAGTACCTGCTTTTTTCGTAGCTTCCTGAATAGTTCTTGAATGTTTGTACGCATTTCAATCCCATGATGCTGCGCGAGTTTTCTATTTTTAGAATCTGGGCGGAACGCTATTTACAAAGTGTAATTAATTTTACTTGACACATGTTTTAACTCGTTTAAAAATAGGTCAAACTCATCGCTGAATTTAAACATGAGCGAAGCGAAATAATTGGTGAAAAATTTGCTATTTGAAAGATGAAGGGATGCTCTTTTGGATCCCAGAAGGAATTTTTGGGGAAATGATCCAGCGCGATGCTTTCGAATTTCAAAGTTGCTTAAAATTCGTTAATTCAACTGAGCACGCAGAATCGATCTTATCAGCGTTATGTAAATATCTCGCGCTGAGGTTTAATTCTTCCCCATTTAAAGTTCAAATATTTCAAATTTAAAACATAGAAATGCTTACCTTGATGCTGCTGAAACATTTTTATGAGCGTTGAAGTCTTTGTAATCTTCCTTCATGAGAAAACTCAAGCCCGCCGCGAGATTTATATACTGTGAAGCGATTTCTCGTGTACAAATCAAGTGATTTACCCGTTTTGAAGTGACGATTTTTTTCACCCGTTTTTAAATACAGGCCAGTGTCAAGTACTTAAGCTAAGTAGGTTTAACTTCTTAACAGTTTGGAATTGAAAAGCGAAAAGTCGTTATCACAAAATCATCTGTTTGTTGCCTTGTGGAATGTAGCTAATTAATTCAGAAGAGCGCACGATTTGTTGACAACGAACGCCGGCGGTTAAAACTTTAAGTCTGAAGCTTTGAAGTTCAAAACTATAAATGACAAGAAAATTCTCAGCCGATCGTTTGACACGTTGGTAATGTTTTTTATCATTGTAATATTGACGTTAAATAGCAGCCTTTTAACCTGACAGCTAAAAAATATAGTTGCGTGACAGAGTATATCACTTCCGGGCCGGAAGCATTTACGTTCAGTTTGCTTTTGTTTTCTTTGCGGCGGGGGGGGGGGGGGGGGGGGGGGGGGGGGGGGGGGATGGCGTTGGCTCGAAGATTGGCCAAGGCAACTAGGCAAGGAGCAAAAATATTGCAAGGGCCGCGCACTTCCGATGTTTTGCTTCCCCCCTGTAAACTTATTAATAAAAATAGTGATTACGAATAGGGATTAAAAGTTAGAGTAATAACTTTATTATAGTCATAAACGATAACTATTGATTTTTTTTAAATAAAAAATAGGGTTGAGCAACTTTTATATATAGGGGTATCGAATGGTCCCTTAAAAATTTCAAGTGCTCGCAAAATGTGGTGCAGAAATAAATGTTCTGTCAAATGCCATCAAATATACTATTCAATAGGAAGACTTACAGAGAGCAATAGATCACAGGGCGTCGAGAGATTGAAAGGATGGGGCATATAAATTCTGATTTGAATAACGTGGGAGAGGTGGCTCTCAGAAATGAAATTTGTCATTATAATGATACAAGCTAATAAAGTATTGCAAATTTACGAAGTCCTCGCTGCTCGCCTGTTGCTTTTTCTAAAGTGCTCGTTGCTCGCAAGAGAAATTTGATGACTGCTCGTGCTCGCAAGAAAAAACACAATGCTCGCAAAGACCATTCGATATCCCTGTATATCATTGGTGATTCTTTATTTTCCATTATCTATTGTTGCGCTAGAACCGTTGCGGGCTGTCATGGATGCAAAAAACCGTACTCTTCTCTAGGCTAGGCTGCGAGCAGTCTTTTTCTCATGCTGCCTTTTTCGTTTTTTTCGTAATTTGCATATTAATTTTATAAATCTACTCGCGCATTATCAGATGTGAGGGAAAAGGAGCATGCTTTTTTTTTTCTCAGAAAATCGCCTAAAGAGGTGATAAACATGAATCCTCGTGCATAAGCCATGCACGCCCTGAAACACCCTCACTCACTTTACATTTACATTTGCTTAACGCTTCTACTATATGGCGGCGCGAGGTCAGTCGCACGCAGATACAGTGTATACATATTTCTATATTCAATGTATCCAAACTGCCCGGGTTTTTGTGTATTAAATAAACTTACGTTTATCACTAGCCGGCCTGCTAGAGGCAGTGTCGACGAGACTCGGGCGCAGCTATCTGAGTCATCTTATACAGAGAAATATTGATAAAGTTATAAAATAACGCAACTTTTTTCTCTGGAATACCGTAATTTGTCGTATTTAACATACTACAGGACGTTTTACACCCATTCCCACGCAGTAATAAGAGCGGTAGTTTTCTATTCGGGTACTCCGTTATTGCGGGAAACTGATCTCTGGCGGTAGGGTCGCAGCTCTTAGAAGCCTCTATTTTCATTGGCCTTGTAAAACACAGCTATTGTTTTTAGGGTTAGGGTCCATTGTTGTGTTGTTTGTCCTATTATTAGGTCTAAGTGTATCAAGCCAATGGTGTGAGACCTTCTAAGAGCTGCGACATCACCCATCTCTGGGCTGCAAATAATTATACAAAATACATGCAAAATAATGAAAAAAAGTATCGGTGCTACTTACATCAGGTCACGTACTAAAGTTTGTTCTTTTGCCGGGAAAAAAGGAAAGATCTGGGGCTGTTCCGAAAATGTGGAGTGCGGAGTGCGGAGTGCGGAGTGCGGAGTGAAAAAAAAAATTACTAAATGGAGTGAAAAAAAAAAAAATTACTAAATGGAGTGAAAAAAAAAAAATTACTAAATGGAGTGAAAAAAAAATTACTAAATGGAGTGAAAAGAAAAATCACTAAATTTAAGTGGAATGCTGCTTTAATATAATTTTACCCTAAATAAAAAAGGAGCGATTTTCTTTATATTTGGTTTTTAGGGTAACATTCGATAACAGTTACAGACAAATTTTAAATTTAAAAGAAATAATAACAGAAAAGAACAAACATTTGCGCGACCATTGCCGATTGAGTTGTTTTTTATTGATATTTTACTGTTAATCCACGCCACTGTTGTCAATAAATTTGTTGTTAAATTTTTATTCCAGTTTCAAATATGCAAATGTTTGACAAGAAGAAGAACGCTTTCCACAGTTGTTGCATTTGGATTGGATAGAAAATTCAACAGAATATTTCTCAATTCAGCAAAATGATGTCAAAACTAGAAGGCATTCAGAATAAACAAGTTAAACGGCCTTTCTCTGAGTCTCATTATAAAAACGGGGCCATTAATAAACCATTCAAAGTCACTTCACCTAAAGAAAAACAAACAAAGCCATTCAAAGTCAGCCTAGCAAGTAAAAAGAGGAATGAACGCAAAAAAATCAAGCACAAAAATGAACTTAATACACGTTTAAAGAAAAACAAAAAACACATCAAAAACCTCTCTGATAAAGAACTTACAAATGATCAGATCAATTTACTAGGAAGATGTTTAAAATATATTCCTACACCCGTGACAAACGAAATACAACTCTTGCGTGACTTCGATCAGTTCGCAAGAAGAATGCGTCTGCAATACATTTTTCACGGGGAAAACAAAAAACCTCACACTTTCCACGTTAAATCTTCGTGGAATCCACCAGTGCAACCACCAGTTGCGCTTGAAAGCTATTTAGAAGAGGTTGAAACTCAGCTCGCGGAAATACAAATCGTAAAACCTAGAAATATTAAATCTCAATCCCGCTGAGCGTAAGGCACTCAAAACTTTTCAACGTGACACCGAAATCAACCTTAAAAAGGCTGACAAAGGAACAACTACTGTGGTTCTAAACACGGAAGATAAAATTAAAGAAGGTCAAAACCTATTAGATAACGAAAACCACTATAGACCTCTTCCAGAACCCATGGTTAAAGAAACATACTTCAGAGTTCAACAACTAATTGACGAACTCTATTTATATGGAAATTACATAGATGAAATGACTAATCCCAATATTTTACACCCTCACAAAGATACACAAACCGACCCCTGTCGGAAGACCAATTATATTAGGGTGTGATGGCCCAACAGAGAAACTATCATCATTCGTTGACAAACTCATTCAGCCGATAGCACAACAACAAGAGTCCGGCATATCTCAAAGATACGACTCATTTCATCAAGTTCGTAGAACAAACGAAAGTCCCAGAAAACAGAATCCTTGTTTCTATGGACGTAACGAGCCTATATACGAATATCCCACAAGAGAAGGGAATCAAAATAGTATGCAAGGCCATAACGCCTTTCACAAAAATGAACTTGACCTTCTATTCCTACACGATTACTTCAAAAAGCGCTCAGACTTATCTTAACAAAGAACTCATTCCATTTCAATGGAAAAAAAACTACCTTCAAACTCACGGAACTGCCATGGGCACCAAAATGGCAGTCGCTTTTTCAAACATTTTCATGGCAAAGGTAGAAACAGAATGCATAAGTCAAAGTACTTTAAAACCGCTCGTTTGGAAACGTTTTTTTTGATGACATTTTTTCCTTTTGGGACACAACCAAAGGAGAAATACTACGGTTCATTGAACATGCAAACAAACATCATACAAGCATAAAATTTTACGGCTGAGATACCCGAAACAGAAATATGCTTCTTGGACACTAACGTTTACAAAGGCGAGAGATTCATAGCTGAATCGGTGCTCGATGTACGCAAGAACATTTCAAAGCAACTAAAACTTTCAGGACACCTTTTATTCTACATGCCACCCATCTGGAGTCAAAAAGGCTTCATCAAAGGAGAAGCTCTCAGACTTCTCAGAACTAACTTTTCAAAAACATTATTCTGTCAAGAGAACATAAATAACTTCAAAACACATCTACTTAAAAGAGGCTACCCAGAGAATTTTGTTCAAAGGGTCCTCTCAGAAGTGACTTTTGAAGACAGAAATAAAGCGCTCCAACAAAAACAAAAAGAAGACAAGAAAATCCTGCCTTTTGTAACGAAATATCATCCATCGGTACCTATAGATCCTCATGAAACACTGGCATCGTATAAAACAGCAGCCATTACTAAACGAAATATACGAAGAACCGCCCCTTATATCATACAAAAGGGAACGTTCTCTAAAAGATATACTCGTACGAGCTGACCTTCTTAAAGGCTAAAACACGCGCGTGGGAGTCGCGTAGGCCTGTTACTCTTTATTACACTTCAAACTCGAATAAAATACACATTGAGCCACAAATTTATTGACAACAGCGGCGTGACAATCGGCAATCGGCAATAACAATCGGCAATGGTCACGCTTTCGTCACGCTGTCTAGTGGCTGCGCAAATGTTTGTTCTTTTCTATTATTGTAACTGTTATCGAATGTTACCCTAAAAACAAAATATAAAGAAAATCGCTCCTTTTTTAATTAGGGTAAAATTATAAGCAGCATTCCACTTAAATTTAGTGATTTTTCTTTTCACTCCATTTTATTACTATTTTTTTTTTTACTCCGCACTCCGCATTTTCGTAACAGCCAAGATCTGGACGTTTTCTTATTTCACAGCAGTATGTGCGCGTATAACCGTATGCACGCTGGTTATTCGAAATTTCTTATTGGATAAACAGATGTTTTTGTACCTATTTCACGAAAAGTTTAAGATCAAGTACCTGCCAAATAATTGCTCGAAGGGGTGGTGAAATTTGAATTCACGGTACCGCTGGAAAATTGCCGGTTTAGACTTGCCGTAGAAATTTACCTCACTTATTCTCACTGCACTGACTACATGTACATCTGCCTACCAAATCCTCTAGAAGGCGAATATATGGTTGCTTTCGCTTCCCTGAAATGGCGGATACATCCATTTCCATTTATTTCTTTTGCTTTACATTTATTTCTGCACCAAGAAACCGTGCTACAAATGACGATTTATGAAATTTCGAGCAATCGGCAAATTTTAACGAGAATGCGAGCAATTGCAAAAATTTTGCGAGCACAAGCAAGCGAACACTTGAAAATTTTAAGGGACCATTCGATACCCCTATATATAAAAGTAGCTCAACCCTATTTTTTATTAAAAAAAAATCAATAGTTATCGTTTATGACTATAATAAAGTTATTACTCTAATATTTAATCCCTATTCGTAATCACTATTTTTATTAATAAGTTTACAGGGAGGAAGCAAAACACCGGAAGTGCGCGGCCCTCGCAATATTTTCGCTCCTTGCCTTGGCCAATCTTCGAGCCAAACACACTGTGTTCAGATTGCAGAATAATAGTGCAGTTTTATATGGCATGAATTTTGTTTTCATATGATTTTGTGTTTCCTAAAAAATAAGAATAACAAGACAAGAATAGGGAAATTAAAGTACAAAGAAAACAAAAGCAAACTGAACATAAATGCTTCCGGCCCGGAAGTGATATACTCTGTCACGCAACTATATTTTTTTAGCTGTCAGGTCAACAGGCTGCTATTTAACGTCAATATTACAATGATAAAAAAACATTAACACTTCGACCAACGTGCCAAACGATCGGCTGAGCATTTTCTTGTCATTTATAGTTTTGAACTTCAAAGCTTCAGACTTAAAGTTTTAACCGCCGGCGTTCGTTGTCAACAAATCGTGCGCTCTTCTGAATTAATTAAGCTATATTCCACAAGACAACAAACAGATGATTTTGTGATAACGACTTTTCGCTTACCTAAATAATCGATCGATCGCCTTCTGCTTTTCAATTCCAAACTGTTAAGAAGTAAAACCTACTTAGGTTAAGCACTTGACACTGGCCTGTATTTAAAAACGGGTGAAAAAAATCGTCACTTCAAAACGGGTAAATTACTTGATTTGTACACGAGAAATCGCTTCACAGTATATAAATCTCGCGGCAGGCTTGAGTTTTTTTCATGAAGGAAGATTACTAAGACTTCAACACTCATAAAAATGTCTCAGCAGCATCAAGGTAAGCATTTCTATGTTTTAAATTTGAAATATTTGAACTTTAAATGAGGAAGAATTAAACCTTAGCGCGAGATATTTACGTAACGCTGATAAGATCGATTCTGCGTGCTCAGTTGAATTAACGAATTTTAAGCAACTTTGAAATTCGAAAGCATCGCGCTGGATCATTTTCCCAAAAATTCCTTCTGGGATCCAAAAGAACATTCCTTCATCTTTCACATACCAAATTTTTGACCAATTATTTCGCTTCGCTCATGTTTAAATTCAACGATGAGTTTGATCTATTTTTAAACGAGTTAAAAGTGTGTCAAGTAAAATTAATTACACTTTGTAAATTAAAGGATACAAAGCGCTAAAATCACCTTCAATGTACCTTTTTGATGTCATTATCTAAGATTTGACAGGTATTGTCCCTTTAGAGTGCTTTATTTTTTCACGCGAAGCTTCCAAACTCGGCATAAATTTTGAGTCCCTAAAGTGGCATTTTGGCGGTATTGAGTTATTATCGATTTTCTCTGAAAAAAAAAATCGATATTTAGCCAAACTGACTATGCAGTGATTTGTTTCACATAAGGGCCTACCTAAGTTGAGAATGTAAGCGAAATCCATTTTTCGCCAGTTGCCGGCGAATGTTTGACCGTTGGTAACATTGGCTCTTAAGATTGCTTAAGATTACATTGTTGTTGGACATTGCATATTGTCATTGAGAAATTCACTTATCAGTAGTTTGATATTTTTGTATGTATGAAGGACAGTGCTTCAACGTAAATGTCAACACCATACTGATCACTACTGATCACGCAGGGGATCGATCTAATTTTTAAGTGATGCAAAATCAGCTGCCTGAAGGGGATTACTTGTGTTAGGAACTTCCACTGCTGCTTAATCATCAGTTGGGTTGTTTGGTGCTGGACCATCATAGTCAACCCCTGTTATGGATGATAGATGAAGAGAATATGCCAGCTCATCAACTGCAATCATTTTATAAGAATCTCATCCACATAATAAAGGCATACTGTAAACGGAGGACCGGACTGGACTGGACTGGACTGGACTGGACTAGTAAAACGCGGGCTAGTAAAACGCGGACTAGTAAAACGCGGACTACTAAAACGCGGACTAGTAAAACGCGGACTAGTAAAACGCGGCTAGTAAAACGCGGACCAGTAAAATGCGTTGACTCGCTGAGACACTAGCCTTTGGTTTTATTTTTTGTCGCTTGCCTGTCACGTGACATTTCGAGTGTGAAGCGTTTGTTCATCAGATCTATATTTGAATACCGTAAAATGCTGGTTAAAACAGTAATAAAGCTATTATAATTAAACTTATTGTTCTACACCCTACATGCCTTATATTTTCCTAATTTTCTATTCGAAGTTGTAAAGTGTTCTTTAAAAGTGTTTTTTTATTTCTGCATCCCACTTGATGAAACGTGACGTTTCCGACGTTGTCTTCATCAGTACTGTTGTCATTGCTATTCGTAACGCAAGCCAGTTATTAGCATGTTTCGGAACATTCTTCGGAAAGCAATTGAGCGTTCTGTTCGATGCAAATAAATATTTTGCTAAAGTTTTGCACGTTCATATGAAACTTGAAAACAATACTCGTGAATAATGAGGACGCTCACTTGTAAACACAAAATCTGCGGGAAAAAAATGGTACATTGGAGGCCCTATTTTATTACCTTATTAGATATTAGCCAATTATGTCGATAGTATGTTTTTCACTGTATTTATAATCCCCAAAACTTCATCCCCAAAAATTTCAAAAACGCTCTCTAGTCCGCGGTTTACTAGTCCGCGTTTTACTAGCCGCGTTTTACTAGTCCGCGTTTTACTAGTCCGCGTTTTATTAGTCCGCGTTTTACTAGTCCGCGTTTTACTAGTCCAGTCCAGTCCAGTCCTCGGTTTACAGTATGCCCATAATAAAGCGTTTATTCGTAAATCAAAAGAATTGTTTCAATTAGATTTACCCTAAATAAATCTCCTACAAGCCTCTTGCCCCTCCACTCTGACTTAATGTGAGTTAATTGAATGGCTTGTTTGTTTCACTGACAACGTGAGGGAGCTGACCAAAAGCAGGTAATAATAATAATAATAATAATAATAATAATAATAGTAATATAACTTTATTTAACGAGGGTGGAGTACATTAATTACTGGTCACCCAGTAGTTTTCGTAATGGCCCTCCTATAATTAAACTAATGAACTGTAATAATTAATTAACTATGTGACGTTATGTGTATACAGTACTAATTGATTTTGTAAAATAATCTACTAACATTGATTAGTTAACTACATATGAAACTACATGTAATAAGTTTTACAAATCTTAAAATGATCAATAGAGTAATTCCTACTGAGATAAAGTAATTTTTGAAATTGGTGTGGGAGATCGACCCATATTTGGGGCGAAGAGCATTCCACAAATGGCAGGCGCTTGAGTGAAACGATCTAAGTCCAGAGTTCCTGTTACAAGCTGGTGTTGTTATGTTATTATTGGAAGCAAATCTTGTGTTGTGATCTTGAGTATAACTTATACATGTATGTTCAATGTATTTGTTAAAATATGACGGGCGGTGTCCTTGATTTATTTTATATAGCATATAGAGCTTCCTAATATGTATAATCATTTGTCATCTACAGGTAGCCAATTTAATTTATTAAAAAGCTTGACTGAGTTTTCATGAGTATCAGCGTCTAGAATCAGCCTAGAACTTAGAACTCTTTGGAGGTTTCCAACGGTGGAGTTACCCCAGACTGTACAACAGTACTCTAGTATTGGCTTAATGAGGGCATTTTTTAACATTTTCCTACAAGCAAAGGTTAGATGGATCTTTGCTCTTTTAAGAAGACATATTCTAGAGTTAAGCTTAAGTTTTTTGATCAAATAGCAGGTCTGTCTTCAAAGGAGTTGAAAGTACACATTAGCCTTTCCACATTATCCCATATTTTCCCAGGGTAATTGTGCAAGTGAACTACATGCAAGTGTAATTTAAATCCTTGTACCCACTGTTAGGAAATTCTTTCATTATGCTCTCAACAATGTGATCTAGATCATAATCAGAGATGTCTGAATACCTTTGTCTGACAAAGGATTCTCCGTTTGACAGCACTTTCACTCGCATACAGCATAGATGCAATCTCCCCAGCAGAAACCTCATGTCCAAAAGAAACTCAAGCTTATCCTTTGAAATAAAATACCAAGGTCTTTCCCGTTGACCAGTGAGCAGAATCTCTGCCTGAATTGAGACATTCGAGTTACGACAATCGTCATCGCTATCCGTGACTAACAAGCTACTAAAAGAACTGCAGCTCGGTGAATAAGGTTCATAACTGCCTCGTCAGATGGAATGTGGTCCACATAACGAACAACTGCATTGTACAACCAATCAAGACGAAATTGTATTAAATCATCCTCACAAAAACTGCTTTGTTTCACCAAAAAGATGAGGTCTTTCACACATTTGCTCAGTTCGCTGGATATCGACTCGGCCGCCATGTTGAAGGACGGGAAACTTGCTCGTCCCAGGGTTCCTCCATCAGCCGAACATAATTCAAAGCAAGCCGAATATCATATAGCATTCCAGATATCGAAAACATAATGTAAAATGCCAAAACATAATTCCAATGCAAATTCTGTTATGATGTAGTATTGAAATATATTCGGGTAAGCTGCTGAATTATGTTTTGGCATTTTACATTATGTTTTCCATTTTCGAATTATGTTTTGGCATTTTACATTATGTTTTCCGTTTTCGAATTATGGTTTGGCATTTTACATTATGTTTTCCGTTTTCGAATTATGTTTTGGCATGTTACATTATGTTATCCATTTTCGAATTATATCCGGTAAACCTCTACATTATGGCGCGCCATATGTTATCCATTTTCGAATTATATCCGGTAAACCTCTACATTATGGCGCGCCATGTAAATTATGATCAGTGTACCACGTGGCCATTTCAAATTTTAATGCTATTATTTTAAAATTTTATTCCGAATTCTTAAGTTTAACGTTGTAATTCTAGCATGGATTCCGTAATTTCGAAGTGTTGTTTCCATGATTGTTTTCTGCACTTGAATTCTGTAATTATGTTGCCTCGATTCCATGTTTTTCTTCTCTATTCTGTAATTATATTGCCTCGATTCCATGTTTGTCTTCTGTCTTCTGTAATTACGTTGCCTCGATTCCATGTTTGTGTTCTGTATTCTATAATTACCTTATCTCGATTCTATGTTTGTGTTCTGTATTCTATAATTACCTTATCTCGATTCCATGTTTGTGTTCTGTCTTCTGTAATTACGTTGCCTCAATTCCATGTTTGCATGCGTTGTGTCTTCTGTAATTACGTTGCCTCGATTCCATGTTTGTGTTATGTATTCTGTAATTACATTGCCTCGATTCCATGTTTGTGTTGGTTGTGTCTTCTGTAATTACGTTGCCTCGATTCCATGTTTGTGTTCTGTATTCTGTAATTACATTGCCTCGATTCGATGTTCTGTATTCTGTAATTATGTTGCCTCGATTCCACGTTTGTTTTCTGGATTCCGCAATTATGTTGTTTACCATGATACCGGAAGTGAATGACGTATCACAAATGAGAGGAAAATGGGAACGAGGTGATCTTGGCCGGTAGAAGTTGGGAACGAGGCTATACTCGCGGGAGCTGGAACGAATAAACATCGTTGAGCGGTTGAGCCGATCCGGAGGAGGACGTTGTCACATTTCAGCTTCGTAGACTATAAAAAATGAGTTTGCTGGACTTGGTGGGAGAGGAATTCTCAAACCCTGACCCTATTTAAGAGTAGAAAATCGAAATTTGATACCCTTTGCGTGTAGTACAGTTTTAACAGACCATATATTTTTTGTTTTGCGCGTTAAGGTGGATACTGCAATTTAGTGACCGTATCTAAAGAATATCTAAGGATCACAATATCAAAAATACCAAAAAGGATACCCTGTTTAAGGACCGAGCACCTCAAAAACCCTACCCTATCGTGCGGCACATACCTATATAGTGTATATAATGTATATAAGGGGTTTCCCCCCCCCCCCCCGCCCCCCCCCGGTATGTGAGCGCAAGGCTGCGGTTAGCAAACCTTGCGAGATTGCGAGATTGTGTTCTTCATCACGGCTAAACGATTCTATAAAGATCCAAGTCTTATGCGATAATCACGGTCTATATTGGAATAATGGCATCTTACAATTGTTGTTACCTCCTCGGCGTTAATTCTGCATTTAATTAAGTTGACGTGTTTCTCGGAATTACATTTACCTCCATTGTCAGACGTATGGCGTTATTGCATCCGGTTTGAAATATTTGAATCTCCAGCATGATAGCTGTTTTATAATTCTTACCCATGCAAGTGGTCACTATTGTATACTCTTTAAGCAGGACTCAAGACTTTGCAAATGCGACAAAAATCGTCTACTGATGTACGAACTAGCCATTTCATTCACAGTCGAAGACGAACAGTCGAAAGCCATTTTCACGGAATATTGTCAGGCATCATATCGCTGCGCCACGTGCGTTTTTAAAAACATGTCAGCTGTCATATTTTGTAGTTAAAACCGGTTTGATGAGATATCCGATCCACAAGTCAAATGGAAATGAGGTTGTGTACCCCAGGGAGCGTACTCCCATATAAAAATGACAGCTCCTCGTACCCATTAGTGTCTCTATCGCAATCAAAACACTCTCGACCCTCGACTCTTCAGAATTAACCAAAATCAACTTCAAGGAAACAAACATATACATGATATGACAACAAATACCTTTCAGAAACCCATAACCAAACAACAATACAAATTATCTACACTCTAACAGAAATATACAAAGCAAAACAACTCGTAAAAACGATAGAACTTTTGCCCCTTTCCGTTTTCCCTTTAATATAAATGTATCCTAACCGCAAAACCACAAAACGGAGTCTCTATAAGCCTATCATCAACCTTTCAATCTTACCAAAACTAAAAAGTTCACTACCGCAATGCCACACGTGACTGACAAAGTGACGACGTCATGACCATTTTCTCGACATTTTTCACGTGCAAATAAATAAAACGACAGCCTCAATTTGTTTTTAAGTAAATCTCTCGAAGACCGCATAAAACAATGCCGGAACAGAATATTTCCATTAAAAATAAAACTACCGCCGGTGTGCCCCAGTGGTACCGCCGGTTCGGCTTACGGGAGTTACGGGGTAGTTACGGGGAAACCAGGCTTTACTGATAATGAGATAATAAATGCGGCTGTCAATGGCTATTAAAAAAGATTTAACACATCTTCCCACCGGAAAGTTTATATTTTCATATAAGCGATAATAAATGTTTACCTCTCATGATTATACAATAGTATACAAGACAGCTCAGTTTTTATTATACACAGTAGCCAACAGATGCACTTCCAGTCGAATGGCGCGCTTGACGGTGCGCACCCCAAAATACCGCTCCTCCTAACCACGAACCTATTCTCAGACCATTTATAGAATATTTGACATAACTCTTCACGTGATTCGTAATATCACTGTAAACTAATATCACTCTAAAGACTTATTATATCATCACATACCATGAAACTTCAGCTTCAAAGCCATTCATTTAATTAAACTTACAAAAACTGTTTATTAAAAGTTTGATGGCAAATCTTAGTACAACGTGTATCAACAATTCACTTTCTAAAAACACGCTTTTTCCAATTCTACATTACCTTAGCTGATTGCATATTCACTGCCTTCCTAAATTGTAGACTTGCCACAAGTCGACTGCGAAACCCACGAGAGGGTGACAAAGCTGCGAAAAGCGAGCGACGAAGTCGCGAGTCGACTTATTTCGTCTGCACGAAATACAATTTAATTTGCATATTGTTGGCACAAAAATATGGGTGTGACCTAATAGTGCAAACATCGGGCTGCTAAAATAAACAGTTCTCAAATGACTAGATACATTGCTGTAGTCTGAATTCAACAATGAATTGACAGCCCACAAATCCTGCTCGTCGCTACCCCAAGAGCGTGCCTGAGGATTTTTTCTTTCAAAAACTATAACAGGCCTTTTGTTCTAAATGTTGTCGTTTCTTTGATCTTAAAGGGACACTGTCACCTATTTTTAGTATCACTTTGAAAAGCCAAAAAACATATTTGTTTCAATGGGAACCTACAAATAATGGTCCAGTTTTGTTAACAAATACTCTACCAGTGCACAGAAACTAGTATTCGTTATCTTTGGTTGCGGATGGCCAGGATGGAAATTGGCCAATTTTTTTTAAGTTCCTCCCAAGAGTCGTGCAAAAATCGCAGAAAAACTTATTATGGTTTGTTCTTCCTTGAAGAAATCACTTGATATTATCTTTTTGGTGTACTAAAAGCAATTTTATGTTTGAGCATTTCAATGCGGAGAGATATGTTTGTTTTTATTACGGATTTCAGAACCAAAGGAGCGGAGATTTAGAGAATTAACAAGCAAGCGAGGGACTCAAAGGTAAACTGAACAGATTACATTTTTCGATGGGAATTTATGTTGATATCAATCCGTGATTGACTTTTTCTTTGTGTTCTTGTGTAGTTTTGGAGAATTATTTTAATTAAAACGAGCTTAACTTCAGTTGTATCGATTTCTTGAATTTCATCGAAGGCAGCTTGATGCGCTATATTAAAATGGTACGCGTTTTGCTTTTAAACATAAACTGATGGAGATTTGAATCAAATTTGTCGAAAGAAGACTGTGTTGTCCATTTTTATGTGTTTGTTCATTCATTGCATAGATTGAAAAGCGATTTTATGGAAACAAAACAAGACTTAGACTTCACTCCCGTCGCCTTATGCAAATATTTTTGTGTATTTTTGCAATTTTGATTTCCAAATCAGTTTCTCGAGCAATTTTTGGCAAACAACAACTGTATTTTATTCGGAAAGTAGTCGTACTAGTTATTCTAGACAGAGAAAAGTTGTTTTTGTGAACTTTTGTACGGTCTAAATGTACTGTGCAGACTGTCGGGTAATAAGCCTTAAGCTTACTGTTTTTGAGAATTGCTAAAACTGAAAAATAGCCCGGTCGTCAATTTTAATTCTTGTGCTTCCGACCTTTCACCTTAGTTAAGTTTCACCTTAGTTAAGCTTGTTCAAAGTGCTACGCTGTTAGGCTCAGCCTATCTATATATATTACCTTTAACTATCACCATTCTTCTTTTTTTTATTAACCTCACGTTCTAACGCATTGACGAGATGGCTTTAAGAGCCCTTTGATTAAAAGAAAGCCCTGAGTTACATGTAACTTAAAAAAAAAACAATAAACAATTTTTGGGGTCAAGTTAAGCTCATCTGGTATTTAAAGTTTGTTTAGTTTTTTTTAGGCGGTGTTTTTAGTACTGGCATTGTCCAATTACAACTTTGCTGTTGCCATAGTGATTGTATTAAATGATGTGATTGGTTCATTTAGCCTTAAGCATTAAATATGATTGGCTCATGAAACTGTCCGATTACAACTTTGCACGTAAATTAGAGGAAAATACAGAGGTTTATGACCCAATCACATTTGAGGAAATTGTACTAGTTATGATTTGGTATTGTTCAACAGTTACTGAATTCGCAGCTGGCAACAAAAAAAGCCGTGGGTTAGAGATGAAAGTTATTCAGACAGCATCAAACTCTTCGACTTACAACAAAATTAAAAGGCAGGAGTCATTAAAGGTTTTCTTCTTTTCGATCAACTCAGCCTATGTTTCTTTTCTCTAATTCAGAAATATAATTTTCTGAAATACTATACCATTTATCCTAAGAAAGTGGTAAGAAAGTTTTCAATTCAACGAAAAAATCCTATCTGCAGACCGATTACTGTCCGCAAACATTTGTATGAAAATAAAGGAAATTGTGTTGAAACAAAGCAATGTGAAAAAGCATCAACCTGATTATTTTATGACTGTTCGGGTATTGTTTGAGATAATAAAGAAGGAGATGAGTTGACCTAAGTCTTCAGTCTCTTTCACTGACAGAGCAGTTAATGTATTAATGTCTTGGTAGTCTTCTCCCTTAGTGAAATATAAAGAAAAGTAGCAGGGACGGATCCAGGAATTTTTAGAAAGAGTGGGCCGTAAAAGTTTTCATGAGAGACAACGGGTGCGTTAGCGCCCATTTGCCTTTCTAGAGGGTTCCGGGGGAGTGTATTAAACATATGAGTTCGAGTTAGAATTTCAAGTTCGAGTCAAAATTTCGATTTATTTTTTAATTTCTAACTTATTGTTATTATTATTATTATTATGAATAATTGTAGATTTCGGTGGGTTTAAGTTCCAATTTCGATTAAAATGTCCCGAGAACGTTAATAATGACGATAGACGACGTACAGTGTAGCCATATAATCATATTTTATTTCGGTCACGCTTCGCTCAAATTTGAGCAAGTTTAATGTCGCGGCAAAACGAGCGAGAGACATCGAAGAGCAGAGCTTAGATTAAATGTTCCGAAGGAGGGGAAAGAGAGAAAAGATACAAGTGTCGCTCTGAAAAGTATTATTTTGAAAGTAGTAAAAACTAGACTCCCACTCATCGCAAAAAATTATTTAAAAAGCATAAAGCTTTCCCGTAAGATTTCAGAGAGAATTGTGCCATTAGATCACAGTTATGAATTTGTTCTCTTCAATGATATTGACCTTTTGATCTCGGCGGATTATCTCTCAAATTGAAAGAAGGATTTCATGCTGTCCAGAGCGGTAAGAATTATTTTATTTCTTTATGTCGTTGTTCGGTGCTAGCTCTATTGGTATACATTGCGGTTTCTTTGGCTCAGTTTTGTTGCAAGATAAATACTTATCGACTAAAGTTTGTTATCGCTTTGAAAGTGCCAGGATCGTTAAATTTCTCAGGCCGTGATTTAATATCTAAAGTCTGCGTTGTGCAAGACTTGTGTCAGAAGCAAGACCATTCTTGAGACTAAATAACAGAAAATAAATACCAAATGACAAGGTATTGTTTTGTAAATTTACTTACAATTGAAGAAAAATTTTCTTCGCGGCTTTCCGCCATGTTGGATCGAAGACCAAAGCACGTGTTGTTACTTTGCATTACCGCTGGCCAAAAGTAGTTACTCGATCTTTTAACTCGAAATCGATATTTTAACTCGCAACTCGGACTCGAAACTCGAACTCGAACTCATGAAATAGACAGACCCGTCCGGGGACATTGAACAAGAAATGTTGATATTAATATTTAATAAAATGCAAATGTAGTTGTAGTCAGACATGACTTGAATCAACTCGAACTTTTTTTTAACAAGTAACTGGAGTGGTATGGAAGCTAATTAAATCAGAGTCATCCATTTCAAAGTACCATCCGATAGACGTTGTTTTCAAAAAAAAAAAAATCTCAGAAAAAAAGGGGAGCCACGGATCCTTCGGCCTTTCCCTTAAATACGCCCCTGAGCAGTGCCGAACCCAATCAAACTCAATCGAACGATTTTTTTAAATCCCTGGTTAAAATAATTCGCATCGTAAATGGACTTATAACTTCGCTCCTTTGGGAGGTTAAAACAACTCCCTTCTGGAGTAAACAACTACAAAAAATTTAAACCCACTTTAATTTGGGTTATGGGCTCCTACCCTTTGACTGAAACAGTGTATGTTTTCAAAAACCTGATTTATGTTCTCTTGTTCCCTCATATTCCCTAAAACACGTGGGAGACGCTAAACGTTCAACAGTTCAAGTTCAAGTTTATTTTATTCACACTTATTTCGTTACAGTAAAATATTCCAAAACTAAGAGAAAAATAGCGAGGAGAAAGAATTACATAACAAATGTGAAATAACAAGGGAGAAGTGTGTAGTGGCCAAAGGAGCGAAAGCTTTCGAGTTGGCCTCTACCACAGTGAAATTATCTAAAGTGTATAACCAATTGAAACAACTTACAACGCAGCTAACCATTTTAACAATTTTCTGCAATTGGCTTTATCCCGATTTGGTTAGTCTCATTACAGCTATAGTTTGTTAATAGAAACCTCTATTTTCTCAAAAGGTTCCAAGCCCCAGCAGTGTATGAAATATGGCTTGTTCAAAACTTTTAAAAGAATATACCAATGAACAGTTGAACTACTTCAGAATTTGTTATGTGACGACTGATTTACTTGCCGAGGGACTCAGAACAGTTTTTAAACAGGAATGGGACAATCAGCACAAATCAACAATGGGAGAGTGGAAAGATGATCCCAAAAATGGACTGGACTTTTTTAACGGCGAGTCTCTTCGAAACCAGAAAAGAAATGCTCTTCTCTTGGCCACTATGAGAAAAGGAGATAGATCTGAATGGGACTGTACAATGCTGTTCTACGCCATTCTTTTCTCCGATTGTATCGGGCACGGTCTTAACGCAACAACCAAAAAAAATGTAGATGATCTTAGAACATTTAGAAACGAAGAATTCGCTCACATACGGCAAGGCAATCTCTTTGATCGAGATTTTCATAAGGCAATTACCAAAGTTCATGGTGCATTTCAAGCGCTTGGTCTCCCTACTTCGAAAATTCAAGATATAAAAAATCAGACAACGTTTCCAACAGAAGAGTTACGAAAAGTCCTGAAAGAAGTCAATGACCTTAAACAGGAACTCCAAGAAAAAGAAGATCAACTTTATGAAAAGAAAAATCAACTTCAAGAAAAAGAAGATCAACTTCAAGAAAAAGAGGATCAGAGAAAAGTCCTCGAAGATCAGCTGCAGAAGCATGTTGATGTTGCAATGAGTTACAATAATGTAGGTAAAATTCACCAGGACTTAGGCGACTTTGACCAAGCCAAGGAGTATTATCAACGTGCTCTTACCATCTTTCTCGAAAAACTGGGCGCCGAACATGTTGATGTTGCAACGAGTTACAATAATTTAGGCTTAATTCACCAGCACTTATTAGGCGACCTTGACCAAGCCAAGGGATATTATCAACGGGCTCTTACCATTTAGTATCACCCAACTAGTGGACTAATGCAAATCCTGCATCTTGATTGGCTACGCTACTAGGGGTCTAATAGTAATAGTCATCGAGTAGCGAAATTCGCCGGTTTTATTTTTCGTTTTATTCCCAAATAAATATTTCTTCAACTTGCAATTGCTTTTTTTTATTATTGCCTTTTTCTGTCCAACTAGTTGGGTGATACTAAAACAATTAGACCCTTCGCCCTCAAGGGCTACGGGTCAATAGCCCATGAGGCGAAGCCGAATGGGCTATTGACCCGTAGCCCTTTCGGGCTACGGGTCTAATTGTTAATTATCTCGAGAAGCTCGGCGCCAAACATGTTCATGTTGCAACGAGTTACAATAATTTAGGTGCAATTCACCAGCACTTAGGCGACCTTGACCAAGCCAAGGAGTATTATCAATGGGCTCTTACCATCCGTCTCGAGAGGCTCGGCGCCGAACATGTTGATGTTGCAGCGATTTACTTTAACTTAGGCTCTATTCACCGGGCCTTGGATGACTTTGAGCTGGCCAAGGAGTATGACAAGGTGCTCTAGTCACTAAACGCGAGAAGCGCAAGTGTATTTCTGAAACTCTCCCGTATAAAAGAAAAAAGGTTAACTAATATATCGCCGCAACTCTTCAGCATGGTCGTTAATAAACATACAGACCGATAAAAGAACATTTATCGCACTTCAAGAATTCACTCTTAGTTAATTCTCGGGGATAGCCAGCAAAGTAGGCGTATTTTGAGGGCGGACCGAGCGCTGAGTTAAACCGCGGACTGAGGCGAATCAAAAGACGTGACCAAGAGGAATGGTGTGGGAGTCACCAAAATGGCGGCCAAACACTAAAAAATTTTAAAATTCAACACTCGCTCACCAAAAAACGTCTGCACTGCAGGCTACCTCGGGGATTTTTCTACAACTTACATAATTTACCATCGTTCTCCTCGAGTACTATCCTATCCTACAGTTCAAGATAAAAAGAGTTAGTTAAGATCAAGGAAAGCCAGACTTTGTTCGAGATAGAGGGGTATATGAGATAACTGAGTTCGAGATATGTGTTAAGAACAACCAAAGGAAATGGGTTTCATTTCGAGATAGCGGGAGATTCAAGGTAGCAGGATTCTTAACTGTAAACGATCTTCGTTTCCTAGCTGTACCCTTAAAGGTTAACGAAAAATATACAAAGGACTATACTTCGCTGAAGAAAAATAAGTAACCTGCGAAAGCCCGAATAGCGGGACTGCTTCCTTCCCGAGATATTTGTAAAGTACAAGTCACGTTTCATTAATTTGCGTTGCCATAAAATAGAGTACTGGAGAGCTCTAGATGTACCTGAAACAATTCAAGACATAAAAAATCAGACAACGTTTCCAACAGAAGAGTTACGAAAAGTCCTGAAAGAAGTCAATGACCTTAAACAGGAACTCCAAGAAAAAGAAGATCAACTTTATGAAAAGAAAAATCAACTTCAAGAAAAAGAAGATCAACTTCAAGAAAAAGAGGATCAGAGAAAAGTCCTCGAAGATCAGCTGCAGAAAGAAATTCCATTGTTTTGTGTTCTTCCTCCTAAACCTTCACACGACATCGGAGGCCGCAATCGCGAGGAAGCTAAAGTAGCACAACAGCTCAGGGAGCTTAAAGAGGCCAATGAAAATAGCTTAACTTATCTATACATCTCAGGAAATCCTGGAAGTGGCAAATCGCAGCTAGCTGGGCTCGTAGCTAAACGGTTTTTCGACGAAGTCAAAAAAAAAACCAGGCGCTTCTCCATTTGTGATGACCTTGAATGCCGCAAGTCTAGATACACTTCTGGAGTCATATGTCTTCTTTGCTCGTCAATTAAAGTGTCCGGAATATTCAGTCATGCAAACCCTCGGTTCCAAGGATTCGAAGACAGGCGACAAGATCGCAAGTCTTAAGATGCTTATTGCCGCGAAAATCGGCCTTTACACGTCGTGGCTACTAGTGGTAGACAATGTCACTAGCGTATCTTCTGTGCATGTTTACCTGCCAAAGGCTGGAAACGAGGCGTGGGCAAAGGGGCAAATGTTGATCACAACACAGGACACCACGTCAATCCCCTTACCAAGCTCTTTCATCAGTCATATCTCAGTAAGCAAAGGTATGGAGCCCGACGATGCCTGCTCGTTATTGGCTATGCTTTCCGGCATCTCCGAAGGCGAGCTGGGAAAAGAAGTTGCACAGGCATTGGACCACCAACCTCTTGCTTTGGCAAGCGCCGCCACCTATGTCAAACAAGTTCGGCAGAACAAAGCTTCATCGCATTTCGGATGGAACGAATACCTTGCGAAATTAGAAAAAGGTCAACGAAGCGTTACTGAAACCATACTTGCTAAGACCAACCACAGTTACGCAAACTCGATGACAGCGGCCATTACGTTAGCCGTTAAAAAGCAGATCACATCCGACAAAGTTGTTAATCACTTATTCACTTTCCTTTCCTTGTGTGCACCACAGCCAGTAAGCCTGGACATCGGAATCAATTACATTACGAACGTAGATGAAGAAGTCGATGAAGATAACGAATTGATTTGCATTAGAATTAAAAGATGCTCACTGTTGCTATTTGAAGAAGACGAGAGTGGTTGCTTTATTCGTGTGCATCAGATTGTGTACGATGCTATCAAAACTGTAATAAAAGGTCAACTAGCAAGTCAACACCTTCAAGCCGTCAATGGGGCTACCACATCATTCAACCAGTTTATCGACGCTAATCCGCCAGAGAATGGGTACGAATTGAACACATTACACATCGTTCCGCATTTAAAAACCTTAATTATGTCAATTAATAACGTGTTTTCGAAAGACAGCAGCATATCTCAAAGATATAATAAAAGTGTTTCAAACAACTTTAATCCAAAGAAATTTCAAAAGCTAGGCGAGATTTGTAGAAAGCATTGTGAATTTACTGTGGCAAAAACATACCATGAACATTCACTTGCTATTACGCAACAACAGCTCGGCGCCGAACATGTTGATGTTGCAATGAGTTACAATTATTTAGGTTTAATTCACAATGACTTAGGCAACCTTGACCAAGCCAAGGAGTATCATCAACGTGCTTTTACCATTCATCTCGAGAAGCTCGGCTCCAAACATGTTCATGTTGCAACAAGTTACAATAATTTAGGTGCAATTCTCCAGCACTTAAGCGACCTTGAGCAAGCCAAGGAGTATCTTCAACGTGCTCTTACCATCCACCTCGAGAAGCTCGGTGCCGAACATGTTGATGTTGCAGCGAGTTACAATAATTTAGGTCAAATTCACCAGCACTTGGGCGACCATGACCAAGCCAAGGAGTATTTTCAACTTGCTCTTACCATCCGTCTTGAGAAGCTCGGAGCCGAACATGTTGATGTTGCCAAGAGTTACAATTCTTTAGGCTTTATTCACCAGGACTTAGGCGACTTTGACCAAGCCAAGGAGTATTTTCAACGTGCTCTTACTATCCGTCTAGAGAAGCTCGGCGCCGAACATATTGATGTTGCAATGAGTTATAATAATGTAGGTAAAATTCACCAGGACTTAGGCGAACTTGACCAAGCCAAGAAGTATCTTCAACGTGCTCTTACCATCCACCTCGAGAAGCTCGGCACCGAACATATTGATGTTGCAATGAGTTACAATAATTTAGGAGCAATTCACCAGCTCTTGGGCGACCTTGACCAAGCAAAGGAGTATCATCAACGTGCTCTTACCATTAATCTCGAGAAACTCGGTGCCGAACATGCTGATGTTGCAGCGAGTTACAATAATTTAGGTCAAATTCACCGGGACTTAGGCGACCATGACCAAGCCAAGGAGTATCTTCAACGTGCTCTTACCATCTGCCTCGAGAAGCTCGGCGCCAAACATGTTTCTGTTGCAACGATTTGCAATAATTTAGGTGAAATTCACCATCACTTAGGCAACCTTGACCAAGCCAAGGAGTATCTTCAACGTGCTCTTACTATCCGTCTCGAGAAGCTCGGCGCCGAGCATGTTGATGTTGCAATGAGTTACAATAATGTAGGTAAAATTCACCAGGACTTAGGCGACTTTGACCAAGCCAAGGAGTATTATCAACGTGCTCTTACCATCTTTCTCGAAAAACTGGGCGCCGAACATGTTGATGTTGCAACGAGTTACAATAATTTAGGCTTAATTCACCAGCACTTAGGCGACCTTGACCAAGCCAAGGGATATTATCAACGGGCTCTTACCATTTATCTCGAGAAGCTCGGCGCCAAACATGTTCATGTTGCAACGAGTTACAACAATTTAGGTGCAATTCACCAGCACTTAGGCGACCTTGACCAAGCCAAGGAGTATTATCAATGGGCTCTTACCATCCGTCTCGAGAAGCTCGGTGCCGAACATGTTGATGTTGCAGCGATTTACTTCAACTTAGGCTCTATTCACCGGGCCTTGGATGACTTTGAGCAGGCCAAGGAGTGTGACAAGGTGCTCTAGTCACTAAACGCGAGAAGCGCAAGTGTATTTCTGAAACTCTCCCGCATAAGAGAAAAAAGGTTAACTGATATATCGCCGCAACTCTTCAGCATGGTCGTTAATAAACATACAGACCGATGAAAGAACATTTATCGCACTTCAAGAATTCACTCTTAGTTAATTCTCGGGGATAGCCAGCAAAGTAGGCGTATTTTGAGGGCGGACCGAGCGCTGAGTTAAACCGCGGACTGAGGCGAATCAAAAGACGTGACCAAGAGGAATGGTGTGGGAGTCACCAAAATGGCGGCCAAACACTAAAAAAATTTAAAATTCAACACTCGCTCACCAAAAAACGTCTGCACTGCAGGCTACCTCGGGGATTTTTCTACAACTTACATAATTTACCATCGTTCTCCTCGAGTACTATCCTATCCTACAGTTCAAGATAAAAAGAGTTAGTTAAGATCAAGGGAAGCCAGACTTTGTTCGAGATAGAGGGGTATATGAGATAACTGAGTTCGAGATATGTGTTAAGAACAACCAAAGGAAATGGGTTTCATTTCGAGATAGCGGGAGATTCAAGGTAGCAGGATTCTTAACTGTAAACGATCTTCGTTTCCTAGCTGTACCCTTAAAGGTTAACGAAAAATATACAAAGGACTATACTTCGCTGAAGAAAAATAAGTAACCGGCGAAAGCCCGAATGGCGGGACTGCTTCTTTCCCGGGATATTTGTAAAGTACAAGTCACGTTTCATTAATTTGCGTTGCCATAAAATAGAGTACTGGAGAGCTCTAGATGTACCTGAAACAATTTTTAGCGCGAGTAGAGAAAACGCGTTATTGCGTCCTTTGTTGAGCTGTAACTCGCGTGAATACACGCGCGTGGAAATTGATAGAAATTTTACCTTTAGTAAGTTTGCAGTGTTTGAAATTAAAGGTCAAATGAACCAAAAATTTGATTTTTTTCTTTATCCATTTAAAGCTATTTAATCGTTAAAGGAAACCATAATAAAGCATACTTACGCAACAATTTGCCTTCCTGAGCCTTTAAGTAAGTCACATAGCTAAAAGTACGAAGATTTCCTAAGACTTCGCGAAAACGTTTCTGAAATAGCCGCACGCTTCAAGTGGTAGGATTGGTAAGGATTATGACGTCACTATTGGCGAGCCAACCGTGTTCCCAGTGTCCTCTCTTCTGGCGAATACTGAGTATTCTAACTTGTGTGTAAGATTTTCACTGTTTTCGTATTGAAAATGGCCAATTGTTACTGCAGTTTATCGCAGAACAAAACACCATATATAGTTTTCCGCTCAGTCACCGACTTTGAACTTCAATCCTTGAATGATTTTAGGTGGTCAATAGTGACGTCACTAATGGTTTCCGACAATTTTCCGACAATTTTTCCGATCGCTCTACGATTATGAAGGCCAAAAAGTTTCATTTTGCATCTTCCAAATCTCTGCGATGCCAAGTCCAATTTAATTTTAAACTTCAGAATATGTTTTATTATTTGGTCCTCTTTCGACACATTGCACAAATATTGGTCTAAAAGAAAATATGTCAAATTTTTGGTTCATTTGACCTTAAAGTTAGGAATTTCATTGCACGATTAAATAAACTTTACTTTGATCCGCTTTTGTTCGTTATTAACCGTCACAAACTTTACATACTCCAGAACAATTTTCTTTTGTGTGCTTCACGTTGGTGCTAGCCTGTTCCAGGCGTTTAGATTGTGGGGAGCAGCGAAAAGCGGCGCGCGGCGTAAAATAGTCGGCGCGAGGGAAAACTGGGAGAGAGGCGAAGAAACGCCTGTGAAATTAATTTTAAAAGCTCACGCCGCCCACTTTTGACCGCCGACAGCGGCAAAGTAGTTGTGGTTTTCAGCTGTCGATCAAAATTGTTGTAGATTTCCTGGGAAATAAGATCCCATCACGCGTATTCCTTCAACCTCGCTTCGTTTCGCTTTCCATGTCGGTAAACACTGCGTCCTTTTTATCAAACGATTTGCAAGTCCACCCTTCTTCGTTTTGTAGGTTTTGCCAAAAAAATGTTAAGTACACGGGAGCCAAAGTTCCGCGAGTTTTCTTAGCCGGTTACGAAAAACAAGGATTTGGTCGGTTTTCGGGTGCCAAGAGTTTGGTCTTGGCCGAACTGTCACGAACTGCAGGTAGCAGAAAGGAGTAGGCGTCTTAGATCCAGTCTCAAAATGCCGTAGTCTAAAATTCTACTGCAATGAAATCATGAATTCTTGCAATAATTTTTAGCTCCTTAGTTAGTTCTGTAGTCGAGTAGAGTGTCTTAGTGGAGCTTGGATAAGCCTCCGTTGTTTTGTAATAGCGTTATTTGATTTGGCATCCAACAGATAATCTGCAGCATGGTTGCTGTTTTGTAAATCGCACGGATGCTAGTAAATTCTTACGTTCATTCCTTAAGCAAGGAATAACACTATTCTCACCGGGGATTCCTTCAAACAATGGCGAAATTCAACATATTACGTAACTTTAAACCCCAAGAATAGTAGCGTGGGAATGGGTTGCGCAACCTCCGGCACGTTTTTGGCTATATAATCTTATTCTGGTGCGATCAGTCCTTCATAACCTCAAAAGTCCTTTCCATGGCGCTCGGGGAGGATTAGCTAGGTACGCCCCTCCCCTCCCCGCAGCGATGATAGCGCACGCTCCTGGGAGCTACCTACTCGCTACCGCCTCGGGCTGACCTATCCCATATCTTATTACATCCTGAGGCATTGTTAGTTGGTAGCCCCGGTGAGAATATATCACAATTTAATGTCCTTAACTCGACGAGCGGAGTAACCGCAATTGTCGTAGAAACAGCTTTTCTTTGCGATGCGATTAACCTTGAACAAAAGTTGAAAGATCAAGCTCTTTCCAAATCCTGTTGGAAGAATGGCGAAGACATTTCTTCCCAGACTGCAACAGGTTTTGAATACCTTTTTTTTCTTTACGTAAACTATCCACATGCGGGAAAAAACACAGATTCAAACCGTGCGTGACTCGATGGAGGATGACCTTCGCACGCCATATCGCATTTCTCGTCTGCGTCAACAACGTTGCAGTGTTGACAACAGGTGTGAAATTTGGCCAATCAGAGGGTATACCAGACTCTGGTATATCGCCACGAGCTTTTTAAAATAAATTTCACAGGCGCCTCTCTCCCCAGCCTCCCCTCGTTTTTTCTCTTGCGCCCGATTTTTCTTTCGCGCGCCACAAACTTAACGCCTGGAAGAGGCTACGTTGGTGCATATTTGTCATCTTATATCAATAGCTTTGATCTTGAAGCCGGGTTATAGAATTCGAAGAGAATCCAAACAGGGATTCAGAATTTGGTTGCTTTTATACCTTTTTTCATAATGGAAGCCGATTTATTTATTCTTTTATATGTATGTTAATTAGCCTTACTGGCCTCATTTTAGAGCAAAAAAATTCTTTTGAATTTTGCCACTACACGCTAACGAGGCCACTGAGGCTAATCAACATACATATAAAATAATATGTAAAAAGGTCTATGCGGATAAAAACACAGTTTGCTCTGACTCGTCCTCAGTCTTCTTTCGATCTCCTATCAATATTAACGAGAGTAACGCGGCCGAGAGGAGCGCGGCAAGGGGTGATTTGAAGGAGGAAAGCTATCCTCCTTCGCATCACCCCTCGTGCTCGCGCTCCTCTCGACCCAAGAGAGACAAGGGAACCGACTGGGGACGAGTCAACACTTGCTTACAACGTGATCGAATTCCGCATTTTAAAGAGCTGGTCAAGCGGTGCATGATACTCGATGATAGCTGATGATAGTCGAAAATCGCGTTCTCCTTTGACCACCAACCATCATGCACTATCATCAACTATCTTAACATATAAAATGCTACCAAAAGCAGCAAAATGTTTAATTGTATCATGGTTTACAACTACAGCAGAAATGTTTTCAAATTCCGCATTTTTTCGATAAATTTGAATTTGAGCCGCCGTTTTAGATGACGTCACAGATACCCAACAGTGCCATAACCCATAATTTTATACTTACTTATCTTGTCAGGAGCAAATCACAAGCTATCTATTACGGGTAAAATCTTTTCGAAATATTGTAACAACCCAAGGGGGGAGGGGTTGGGTTTAACCACCCAGCACCCTCGTACCACGGTTGTGGTATATCTTTGCGTGAATGTCCGTCCGAGGGTTAAAGGCGGGGGTACACCTAAATGCCATTTTACCGCCACTTGACATGAGTTTAATGGAGATATCTCGTTCACGTTTCAAGCAATCCAAAACCCTATGCTCATTTCACTTATCTATGTTATGTTTTTGTTTTGCAAATTTTTGGGTGATTTTTGGGTATGTTTGGGAGGAAATAGTTTTTTTCAATGGATTGGTAAAATTTAGAGAAATAAGAAATATTGAAGATTTAGTAAAGTTTTAAAAATAGAATTTGTAGTTATTAATTAATAGGCGGACACCAAGTTAGTCTACTAGCAACCTGGGGTGCTCTTGCGTGGGTATAATCAACTGTCTGTTAATGTTCCAAAACTAATTTTCTTTCTTCTATCCCTTCTTTATACCTCTTAAAATTTCATTCAAATTAAGGTAGAGTCCCGCCTTAAAGGGACATCCTCGGGACAAGAACAAGTGTCCTATTTTTGGAGGTCTTGATGTTGCCCGTGTTCTTGTCTTGGAGTGCAACCATAAAACCGGTTGAATCACGGTCTTTTGCTTACAAGACAGTTGTGATCACCACTCATCTGCGAATGTCTCTGTCGGTTTCTCCGATGACGCAGTAATGGTGTAGTGGTTATGACGTCTCTGTTGGGTAGCCTGTGGTGAAGTGGTTATCACGTCTCTGGTGGTTAGTCTGTGGTGTAGTGGTTATCATGTCTCTGTTGGTTAGTCTGTGGTGTAGTGGTTATCACGTCTCTGTTGGTTAGGCTGTGATGTAGTGGTTATCACGTCTGCCTTGTAAGCAGACGACCAGCGTTCGATTCCTCGCCGGTGAAACATATTTTCATATCAGTAAGTTATATCGTGCCTATATACGTTTATACCCACGTTGTCACTAGCTGTATCATGTAATCTGGCTCTTGGATAAGCAAACTCAAAACTAGAAAAACAAAGACGAGAATTTAGTTTTATCGACTGAGTCGATAAGGTAAATTGACCACCGTAAAAAGATTCAAATAGCTGACGTTTCGAGCGCTAGCCCTTCGTCGGAGCGAATCAAGGAATTGTGGGTAGTGTGTGGTTTTATATAGTAAGCGGTGGAGCTACGCTATTGGTGGAAATTTGGTGACGTGAAAAACAAATGTAGATTAGTTGAATGAAAAGCGTTCGTTGATTCCGTGGGGTTTGAGAGTGCCGATTTGAAAGATGATTTTTTGTTCTAGGTTTTTACGGCTTTCTGTGTTACCCTGGTGTAGGGAAAGGCCGCAGATTGTCATGTGTTGTTTAGAATGGTTAGTAAGATTAAAATGGCGCGCGACTGGTTTGGATGCGTCTTTGTCATTTTTTTCAACGTCTCGGAGATGTTCACGAAAACGGTCGCCCAGTCTCCTCCCTGTTTCGCCAATGTATATCTTTTTGCAAAAAGTACATGTTATGCAGTAGATAACATTTACGGAGGTGCATGTAAAACGATCAGTGATTTTAATAGATCGTTTGGGTCCTGTTATTTTGTCCGCGTTGTGAATGAAAGGACAAGTGTTACATCGTGTGCGTGTGCATTTGAAAGTTCCCGGTACATCGTCAGATTTCAGTGCGCTCGTAACTAGAAAGTTGCCTATGTTTTTGTCACGTTTGAATGAAATTAGTGGGGGTTGTGAAAAAATTCTGCCAGTTTCGGGGTCGTTTTGGAGTAATTTGAAATTTTTTAAAATGATGCTTTTGACTGTGTTGTTGTGTGGGTGGAAAGTGAGGGTGAATGGAATTCTCTCGTTCTCTTCCATCTGTGGCATTTGTAGTGCTGATTGTCTGTCGATCTGTTGTGCACGTTGTTGGCCCGTATTAACAACAGAGTCAGGGTACCCACGTTTCTTGAAAAACTGGCACATTTCTTCTGATTTGTTGGAAAAATCAGAGTCATCACTACATAGACGTCGAAGTCTGAGAAATTGAGAATACGGAATGGCGTTTTTAACGTGCGATGGATGTGAGGATGAATGTAACAAAGAAGTGTGCCAGATACTGAATAAGAAAAACAACTTAAAGATTATTTTTTTGTATAAAACAATATAACGGATTACCGATCCTTACTAACAGAGAAAAGGCAGACGAAAACACGAATGCAAAACAATTTTGTTTTATCTTGTTTATCGTCTGTTTATTCTCTTCTGTAAGCTTTAGTCTGCCTTTCAGAATGAAGCGCCATTTAATCTTGTTCATACGGCTGACCAAGCAAGAAACGTATGGATGCCAAAATGGATTTTGCGATTTCAACAAGCTATTTGCACTGTTTTTAAAAGCCTCCACTAAACATAAGTCCATTACTTTGATTGCGCACACAAACGGTCAAATAAAATTTAAGTTTTGCAAGATCGCACAAAAGTTACCTTTGGACCGTGGTATAAAAAACACTTTGCGGTTTAATCTGTGTTGTGACAGCAGTTTAATCTGCGAAATCGCCCTAAAAATGTCCTGTTTTTGCCCTCTCAACACACGTACACATACACACAAATTCCATGTTAGAAAAAGTTAGGCGGAACCAATATATAGCTTCATGACCACAGAAAAACACTGCTTATCCACAGACTCAAAATTTAAACAGTAAATCAGTTGGTCACAAAAGCCAATGTGTATAAGACCATCAGTGACCCACTCGATTACAGCTTCGATTTTGTTTGCCTCGTTTTCGTTCTTTGTCTCATTTTTGTGCCGCCAGTGAATATCTATAACTAGACAGTCATATGCCTCGATAAAACGGGATCGATTGCTCCCCTGTATAAGCTATATATAGGTATGCCTTTTTTGCGCCCCAATTCGCCTATTGTGGTCTGAAACTGAGTATAGACTTCGACAATTTCGATCAGAAAATGGGTATTGATATTTGCCATTTTCGCTTGAAAAGGGGGAGCTTTTATTGTTTGTATTAAATGTTCTTGAAAAGTAACGGAGAATGTGACGTATTCTATTTGCATGTCTTACAATAATAATAATAACAAAAATAAATCAAAAATTGATATTGCGCTTTTAGCATAAATACAGTACAATACACAAAAGGTGATTTTCACGACGGCTATGTCGGAAGTCAAAACCATCATGGAAATTTCCATTCTTTGGGAATTTTTGTTGTTTGTGCACAGAACCACCAACTTGGCCGCCGTGAAAACCACTTAATATAAGTTATTTTTTTTTGCTGGAGAACTTCAATTTTAAAATATCGTTCGTGTGTTTGCTTCTCGTAAAATAATGGATTTGAGAAATGTTGCTAAGTTCTTTAGCAAGAATAACAAGATGTGCTAATTACAAGCAATGTTTTATAATTGATTGTTATCAAGCAATGCTTTCAAGCCAAATTGGATTAATCACATAGTAAGCTCACAGATATGTCCTTGGATTGATTGCAGCTAGGAGTGATTCTTCAACACCCAAATATGATACTCATAAAATATGACCCTTTGAATGAATTTAAGTGGCTGCAGAGGTCCATCGATTGATTGATATTGATTAGGGTGGTCCCCTTGGCGGAATCGCGGTTTTATTTACGACAAGCCCTCGTAGAGTGCGCTGTTCAAGAGCGCGAAAAGTTCACACTTTAGCACCTGTCTATTGTAATAGTTGATTTGATGAAATTTTGCAAACTGATTGAGTATATGAGTCGATTTCTGGCCATTACCGCGACGCGTGTTCAACACGCTTTTCAAAACGGGTTATTTAGGCGGCATTTGGAATGTCCGTGACATAATAATTATAAAGACTTTAATATCCTTAAGCAGACGTTTATGCTGAAGATAAGGGAAATTTACTGCCAATCCTGCTCGGCATTATCACATAATATGGGAGGTCTGTAAGAAGGGTAGCATCAGAGGTGAAAATGAGTTGTCATCTGAGCTGCTATACAAGCGCGCGCGTACAACCCAACATGTTTAACTCATCTCCCTTGATATACTGTAACTATGTTTCGATGCCTGTTTTCCACTGCTCGAGCGTTTACTTACCATGGAATTGCCCAGTTTCTATCCCGCCTCCTGGTTATAGGACATCTTTGGACGGGAAGGCCACACACGGTGCAGTTGCCAGCGAACGAAAAGAAAACACTAGCGAGCCAAGCGCGAGCCGGGAACTAAAGTTTGGAATCGAAAACATACTTTACGGAACATGTTCACGATCAGGTAGGTCGGTTTCTTTTCCAAGGTAATCTTTTGTAGTCCAGTGAGTTCTCGCACTGTATGATTTTGACCGGAAGTTTTGACTTTTCAGTTACTTTTACCGGACTAAGACATTAACCCAAAAATCAAAATTCAAGAAAAAAACCTAGGTCATTTTGTAGAATATTGAAAAACAAATGATACCATGCAAAAGTACTGCTGAAGAGGTTTCATTTGAATGGTCACACCAGAGGATTTCAACCACAGATCAAAAGTTAGAACTACACTACATGTCTCCATAATTGACTCTGAGAGTGCAAGGCATAACTATATATAGAGCAATCAACATAGTTGTTTGACATAACAATTTTTATTTCTATTGGGTCGTACAGCGTTTGATTGTATAGGAAATCTAACCTTATCGCGACATTTCTGATCCTTCACCGTGATCCCTATTACTAACAATATAACCACTTCAGATGGTCAATTCATTCCGATCGCATTTTCTCGATGATCTCTTCGCGTATCGTTCAGTTTTGCCAACTTGCAACTACCGCTAATTGCCTTGACGAGATAAGATAAATGTCGGTTACTTATGCATGTGAAATATTTTCCTTGTTGTATTTATTGACGGTTCTTGGCTAGAATTCGCTTTGTAAGCGCTTACCTCGCTGAGCGAGCAACTGCGGACACGAGGATAAGGCGTTGGCTAGACCCGCACCTAGCATTTCACCACAAAAATGAAAACCATGCATTATAAAATACTTCAGTTCCGGAGGTGTTGTTTATTATGCTGTGCAAAGTGTTTTCTACTTTCGAGCCTGTTCATAAACCCCAAGTGTGGCGACCTTCAATTTTACGAAACGCATAGAGCAATACGTTTCTAATTTGAGGTGCTCAGTGTTCATTTCTCATTTTGTCCAGCCCATACATTGTCAGAATTTGTTCGTTTTATACTTTTTAGTCTGTGAAAAGATTTCTTTTTGGGGATAGTGGGTTTAAACAATTTTATTTTGGGGTGTATTGGTCCGCGCTCGGCGCTCTTAACACTTTGCTCGCCAATAACTAACTCGCTAATAACTCCAAAAAGAAGTCTTTTCACAGACCTATATACTGTCAGTTAACTTGATACAAAATACGTTGTGTATATACCGGCCAAGTTATAAAATCAGTTGAAAGACGAGCAACGGATATGTTTATATAGTGACAAGGAGCACCAGTTTGGCACCAAACATGTTGTTGTATTGCGGTTTCTTGTTTGGACAAGGATTGAAGTTTCCTGTCCATTGTAGATCGTTTTATTGTTTTAATTCACACTTGTAAATACAAGAGCAAGCCCAATATAACATTTTTAGTTAGCACAGTCAAAGTAGCGAGTAATCCTCCACAAGCTGTTCTAGTTAAACTATATCCACTGAATAACCTCCCAACCAGTGCACTGTACGTCCGTTTAATATCAGCAAAGTGTGCCAAATATAACCTTTTTAATAAGGGAATTATACGGGTAATAAAGCATTAAATCCTGAACAATACGTAATTTAAGAAATTCAATTCGTGTTACTATGCTACCATGCTGCAATCACGAAACAAGACTTATTTCAAATACTGTTATTCTTTATAAACCAGACATCACTGCTATGAAATGCATTTCAGCCTTGCGATTTATAGCAACAAGGGCAAGATTAAGTTTGGTAATTTGAGTTCTATTTTTAATTTAAGGTGTGGGTTTATAAGATTATACTGAGTCAGAGTATTATTATGATTTCTTCATCACATGATTAGCTATTCTTCGAAACGCATCACGAAATGGGAAACACAGAGCTAAATGCGCAAATTACAGTATCGCAAAATTTATAATCTATCAACAACTTCTAGTGAACATAATTGACAACTAAACTTTTCGTCGCTTGGTACAGCAAAATAGATTTTTAATAGCATAGCGGAGAGAGAGAGTTCCAGGGATTTCGGGACCTTCCTTTAATTTCAGGAAAAAAAAGAGAGGAATTGAGAACAGAATCCTTACTGACAAAAATCGAGAAAGGAGCAGACTTATACTTCAATGTGAAAACGAGAAACGGAAAGCTGGTGATATTTTATGTAGTTGACACTTAACTTTTCTGAACTTGAAGATCTTTTCAATCTACCGCGTATAGTCATCAGAGTGTTTTAAACTTAAAAGTGTAACGTGTTCTTATACATTGAGAAGCAAACAATGCAGCAATCTTTAACCCTTTAAGCCCCAAGAGTGATCAGCATCAAATTTCTCCTTGTAATATCAATGCCTTATCAATCAAAAAGGTCATGAGAATTAAGGACATGATCACACAAGATGAGTTCTCTTGATATCCAAACAATTTCTCCCTACTACTTCTATAAGAAATGTTTAGGACAAGAAATGAGAATTTAAATTTTGATATTGGGGCTTAAAGGGTTAAAGTGACACTGTTTCGCCGAAATAACAAAATTTCGCTTACCTTATTTCCATGTTATATTAATGTTATATCAATGTTATTTCAATGTTATTTCCATGTTATATCAATGTTATTTCCATGTTCTATCGCCAAATTCCACCGAATATACAACTTAATTGGATAAAAAGATTCTATAGAGCAAAACAAAAGTAGTAGTTTGAAGATAAAGTGCAGGATTGCAAGGATGGAAGTGGATTACATTCATCAAATTTGATTTCGTGACAGGCGATCAAGAAATCAAAATTGCCATTCTTGTGGAGTTTTAACTGTTTTAAACCGTTATTCTGTCTTCTTAGTTAATATTTCTTTGTTTTTATCACTTTCGTCTATTTATTTTCCTATTTGCACTGATAAAGTAAGCTGAAAGCAAGCTCCTGGCCATAGTCATGAAAACACGTTACATCAGTCGGGACAATGTCCCTTAAGCTGCTACCCTCTAGGATCCCAAGGATGGTTGGATTTCATACACAGACCGACACTATATATAAACCGTTATATAAATCAGTTTTATGTGTGCTATATTGCGACAATGGCTAATGACATTTATAATGAAACACCAAAATTATATGTCATTATAACTATATTTAGTGCATTCTAGATTGAAATAAGATTTTATTCTTATCAAAGAAACAACACGAAATAATTTGCTTAACTGATTTATCAAAGCTAGATTAAATAATTCTCTCGGCAGCCTGTTCAAACGGCGAAAAACAACAAACATTCTCTTATCATTGACTGGGTTTAGTTTTAATTCGGTTAAAAAACAAAATGCACCTATTGTCTTAATTTGATATCCAGCCCTTTCTCAACGTTTAATAACTCTCGACCTCTCTTCATATATCCGTAACCCCACCACGCTTTTACCGCTTATTATTGTTTCAAACTGTTTGTGTAAGAAGATTCTCTGATAACAAAGTCACGATGCCTTTATTCGGCTCTGCACATGCAGTTATTTTCTAGCCGAAAGTTGAAATGTTTCTCTCTCTCCCAAGTACCCAACTCTCTCTCCCCCCCCCCCCCCCCCCCCATTCTCCGATGATATCATCGCTTAACTAAAAATACCTGTTTTGGTTCATCATCATAGCTTTTTTTTTTTAATTTTTTAATTTGTGAATGAGTGAGATGTTTACCTCTAATTACGGTTGACCTCGCGTTGGAGTCTTAATCAGATAGGAGATGTGGGTATTAGTGGACACGAAACAAGTTTGTTACCGAAATAAAACATCAAAATTGGAGTTGGACAACATATTTGGAGACACTTGAAACGGGACACTTCACACTTGTTACAGTCACCGTGATAAAGTTGAACCCTTCTAAGCCACGCCCTGATTTCAACTGGTCTTTCTCGCACAGGCACAAAATTGCGTGTTAAAAGCTTTTAAATACATTACAAAGCGATACTTGATATAATCCGTTTTACGGCGAAATCTGATTAATCAATTAATGGTAACGGAAAGGTCTTAGGTCTTTCACCAAAATCTCATGTGTCATTGATTTCTTCACGATATCACGAGATTGAATTCAGATGTCCTCTCTTTTTATCTCTTGGGTTGTTCAAAATACATAGTTTCAATATTTCCATCTAAAACGTGCCGTGCTATCCAAACAACAGGCCATGGGAATGTTCCATTAAACCAAAGGAATAAACTAAATCACTGTCTGTGAGTTCAAAGGCCTCGCTAAAGAATTAATTAGAGAGCTTAAGCAACCCCTACGGCAACGCCAAAGAAAATGTCACTTGGAAAAAGTTAAGAATTGCGCTCTTTTAAACCTACTTTGCAATTGTTCCAATTTGTTTAATTTGTCTAATGTCCCTGAATTGTTCAGGAGCTGAATTCGTAAGGTTCAAGTTCAAAAAGAGAAAGAGAAACTGACCGTGGTGCGTTAAGTTTTCCACAAAACCTATTGATCATTTGACGTGGCGTATCGTTTTGCAGGGATTTGGAGAACGGCAAAGAAATGTATTACAATGCAAACCGTACGTGCAGAGGCATTGTTTTTGCTCATTATATTGCCTACCAATTGTTTTGTGCCGTTCTCGCTGCCATCGCTGTCGTGGTTGTGTAAGCTCAACTTAAATAAACCTACATTATCGATAGCCACATTATTTATAAATAGAGAAAAAAAGATTTAATTAAAACTGTGAATACCCATTTCTAGCTGGGCGCTGATGTGATTTCTCAATTGCCAATGACGCAACGCTTTTAGTTATCCGCTTTGAGGGGTAAGAATGGCGCAGAATAGTGAGCCAGAAGTCTCTACTTAAATTTTAATATTTCTGATACGGCATGGAGACTGCCTGGGAATGCGTGCGACGAGAGCTGGTTGTGGTTTTATTACAATATAATTTCTCTCGAAATAAGAGTTTCGTTTTTTAAAATAAAAAAAACATCCTGACCCAAGCTGGAAAGTGTTATAAATTGATGTAAAGAAAACAGTTTCGGCGACGCTAGGGAGAGGTCATGCCACTTTAGAAAGTTTTTCCGGAATAAAACCCCCGCAGAGTTAATTCAATTTCTTGCGTTAACCCTTTCACAGTTCAATTTGGTGCCATGTTTCTTGATTCTAGCTTCCTCTTTGTCTGTCTACAGATGAAATCCGACCACCCTAGCTTGGGATCATAGAGGGTGGCATGCAACAACTACAGCCCATGGAGGTGACCTTTTGAATCCATTAAACAGTGTCCCGGCTAATATATCGTGTTTTATGATTATGGCCAGAAGCTTGCATTAACCCCGTTAACTCCCAACAGTGCCAAACACAAAATTCAAGAAAAATCCTTAATTTCGTTTTGTAAAATATTGAAAAACAAATGGTACCATGCAAAAGTACTGCAAAAGAAGTTTCAAATGAATGGTCACACCATAGGATTTCTTTCACAGATTCAAAAGTTAGTACTACACAACATGTCTCCATAATTGACTCTGGGAGTGAAAGGGTTAAGCTTGTTTTGTTTTCTTGAAATAGGAAGAACAAATAACCAAAAGTGATTTAAAACTAAAGAGACAAATACCGGCTAAAGTTGTGAAAATTCCACAAGAATGGCACGCCTGTCACGAAATGAAATGATGAATTGTAATCCACTTCCACCCCGCTTGTAATCCTGGACTTTGTCTTCAAACTACTGCTTCTGTTTAGCTCTGTAGAATTTTTGTATCCAATTTAGTTGTATATTTGGTGGCATTTGATGATATAACATGGAAATAAGTTACGCGAAATTTTGTTATTTCGGCTGCGCAATGTCCCTTTAACCTTTTAACTCCTAGTAGTGCCACAAATTAAAATTCAAGAAAATCCCAAATTTCATTATGTAAAATATTGAAAAACAAATGGTACCATGCAAAAGTACTGCTGAAGAGGTTTCATTTGAATGGTCACATCATAGGATTTCGTCCACAGACTCAAAAGTTAGAACAAATGGTACCATGCAAAAGTACTGCTGAAGAGGTTTCATTTGAATGGTCACACCATAGGATTTCGTCTACAGACTCAAAAGTTAGAACAAATGGTACCATGCAAAAGTACTTCTGAAGAGGTTTCATTTGAATGGTCACACCATAGGATTTCGTCTACAGACTCGAAAGTTAGAACTACACTACATGTCTCCATAACTGACTTTGAGACTGAAAGCGTTAAAGTAAATGGTGGCTTACCTAAGATTCTAAGTACCGTTCACGAACGGTGACTTCTTAAGTCCAAGTTTTCATTGGAGTCTATGAGAATTCTGAACTCTCGCTTTCGTTTGGCATTAATTCTCAAGCACTCTCATTGAGGCTCTAGTGCGCTCTAAAAGGGTTTAAACTCTCGTTAACTCTCGTTTCCGCCACTTTGGTGGCGTGAAGCAGGATAAAATCAATTTTAATCCCACTGCTTTCCTGGCTAGAAGGAAATGAAAAAAAAAAAAAACTCGCGACATTTCACAATATTTTGCGACAGATAAAGCGCCGCGCGGTGCGAGAGCCCGCCCCAGGACAGGATGCTGGTAACCTGGGGTAAAGAGTAAAGGATGAGGGAAGCGGGAGGAGCAAAGCCCCTTGTGCATCCCCCCAAATCTCCCGCCCCCTCCGTTAACGTTACCCCGTTTAAGAATAAGATGGTAAGATCTTGTTAAATAGTAAAGTAACGAGGAAGTGGCGGATTTAGGTCCAGGGTTCCCGGCCCCCCATACCACCGCGTCTCCGCGCCTCCGCGCGCCCTCTCTATTCACTGCCCCCTGTCTATTTACTTCTCCCCTCTCTATGAACTCCATGGAGTCTGGACAGGCCACTGCGATTACTGTTCTTTTCTGAACCTTTTGATAATGATTTCTTTGATGCGTTTACAGATCGTCATGAAGTTCACAACCAGTTCTCGTGCAATAAAGATCTGAGTTTCATTACCTATCAGCCGTTTTTTCCGCAAAAGCGAACTTCCACCCGTCCTTGGTGTCGCCCAGTCTTTACGCAGCTGCAGCGGCGAGAACTGGAAAAGCGTTTCCAAGCGAGCAACTACATCAGCAAACGAGAACGGTACCATTTCGGCGCTATGTTGGGTTTGTCCGAAACACAGGTTAAAGTTTGGTTTCAAAACAGAAGAACAAAGTGCAGGCATGATGCGGCAAAGAAAGAGGAAAAACTAAATAAAGAACAAGGCTTAAAAAAGGCGAACAGTAGCAACCAGCGACACAACGAGAAGAAAGAAGGCAACGAGGAAATTTGTTCGCCCACGAGCAAGGAATCTGCAGTTCACGAGTCTTTTTAAAAATGACAGACTGAAAATCAAACTTACAAACTGAGGACACATTAGTGACTTTGTTAGGCTCCCGACACTAAGTTAATAAGATAGGTAGGCTCAGAATGTGTAAGGAGAGGAGAAAACTAAGCATGAAGGGGCTTAACATAAGAAAACAGACTGACACAGATCTCAAACATGCATGTGTGCCTCATGCTACAGCTTGGACTGCCAATTAAGGCCTATTAACGGATTGCTGTATGCACAAGAAGGCCTTTCCATGAAAGCTACAAAAGAACAAACACTAGCACTGACTAGTTTCAAACAAGAACTTGCTTTCTTGTTATGAATTAATAATAAAAGTCTTAAAAAACTTCAATCGGAATCCGAATGGCTGTCGGGGACTACGTTAGTAAACTACTTAGCATCGATATAATAATGACAAAAATACATACAGAAACTATGGAGGGAGGAACACCGGAGAACCCAGAGAAAACTCTCGGAGCAAGGATGGGAACCAACAACAAGCTCAACCCACATATGGTGTCGCCTTCGGGATTCGAACCCGAGCCACATTGGTGGGAGGCGAGTGCTCTAAATTAATGGCGTTGTTTTCTAAATTGTCTTAACAAGTTCATCTTTGAAACTGATAAGGCTTGCAGCTGAAGGGATATAACTAGCAAATATCAATCTATAAAAGTGCTTCCCCTTATATTTAACAATTAGATTATTCGCTCTTGATTTCTATCGCGTGATAGTTGATTCACGCGATAGAAATCAAGAGCGAATAATCTAATTGTTTTAGTATAAATCTACTGGACGTTCAAAACTTGACAACAAATGCTCTTCACGGACACTTCCAAAACGCGAAGAAGCGGCCGCCATTAGGCTATACTTACTCTACTCACTTTCCGCCGCTACAACAGAATAGTGAGTATCGTAGCCAATAAGAGAACAGCATTCTTGATAGAACGCTAGTAGATTTATACTAAAACTTGATAGCGACATTTACAACATTTTGTCCATGTCGAGGAAAAAACGTTTGAAAGATCGAAACACTTTCAAAGGCTCAATTTAACTCCATACGTGGAGTTTAAGTAATGATCCGCATAAGAAGGATAGCGCTGAACGGCAATGGAATGTCAAACACGATGGAATGTCAAGATTTTTCATTGTTACAGCTAGTGATCTCATTGGCCTAGACTTAAAAACCGCTAAAAAGTTAAGGTTCAAGGTGCATTTTGTCTATTTTTTTTAAGGTTTCAAGTAATTTGAGACCCAATCGCACAACATACAATTTTTAAAAGGAATTGTATTTGGGGAACTTAATCAAAGAAGCAAAATTATTAGCTATTGTCTTCTGCTATTCTGATTGGTTAAGCACGAACATTTGGCCTAAAATTTATTTGACGCAAATGGATTTTCTTTATTTTTATAATGAAATATAATTATTAACCATCAGCTCCTCCTCTATTCTTGAAATCAAAGATATTCTATGTGGGAAAGAGCTAATGCCGCAGAACAATGAAGTTTGCTATCGTTCTTATGTGGAACAATACTTAATTTCAGTTTTAAAATAATCCATAATCCGGGGTTAAAATAACTCCCATCACAAAAGGAGTTATCGTCACTCTTTATGGAGTTAATTAAACTACTCTTCTACACAGGAAATACTCCCTTCTGGGGTTAAAAATTATAACTCCTTTTGAAGATGAAATATCTACCAGCAATTAACCTCAGTGAAAGGAGTCGACTTTAGAAACAATGTTTTAATTAACTCTTTAAAAATACCATCCGCGTGGGGGCTGACTTGAATACACAGTACCCACTGCAACTGAACACCAAATCCAATAAGCAAACTACACAGTATCAACTGCAAGATGCAAATTACACATGCAGTACCCACTGCAAGAGGCAAATTACACAGCCGACCCAGGCGCGTACCTGCCATTAAGCAAATAAGCACGGGCTTACAGGCCGTTCAGACGGTATAATAACTTTTTTAAAACTGTTGTATTAGAACGAGCCACAAAGCTCGGCTGCTCGACTAAGCTGTGATCCAACTGTAGACTTAGTGTAGACCTGTTGAAAGGCGTATTTACAAGAGCATTACTCGATCCCTGACTCGCTCTACGGCGGAGGCCGGACGTAACGTCCAGTCGTTTGACATGTAAGGTCTGGTACTTTCAGCCGCACTTGCAACCATCAAGGCTTACAATCAGAAAAAGCCTAGGAACCCCCCTGGTACCCAAGGGGCAAACTGCACAGTACCCACTGCAACTGTAAAAGCAGCTACATCGTAGTCACTACAAGAGACAAACTACACAATACCCAATGCAATAAGCAAACTACAGTATCAACTGCAAGATGCAAATTACACAGTACCCACTGCAAGAGGCAAATTACACAGTACCCACTGCAAGAGGCAAACTACACAGTACCCACTGCAAGAGCCAAACTACCCAGTATCCACGGCAAGAGGCAAACTGCACAGTACCCACTGCAACATGTACTGTAAAAGCAGCTACATCGTAGTCACTACAAGAGACAAACTACACAACACCCAATGCAATAAGCAAACTACACTGTACCCACTACAAGGGACAAACTACAGAACACCCAATGCAATAAGCACACTGCGCAGCATTAACTGCAAGATGCATATTACACAATACGCACTACAAAGAGGCAAACTGCATAGTACCTACTGCAAGAGCCAAACTACACAGTACCCACTGCAAGAGGCAAACTACACAGTACCCACTGCAAGAAGCAAACTACACAGTATCAACTGCAAGAGGCAAACTACACAGTACCCACTGCAAGAGCCAAACTACACAGTATCAACTGCAAGAGGCAAACTACACAGTACCCACTGCAAGAGCCAAACTACACAGTACCCACTGCAAGAGTCAAACTACACCACAGTACCCACTGCAAGAGTCAAACTACACAGTACCCACTGCAAGAGCCAAACTACACAGTACCCACTGCAAGAGCCAAACTACACAGTACCCACTGCGAATGGCAGACTACACAGTACCCACTGCAAGAGGCAGACTACACAGTACCCACTGCAAGAGGCAAACTACACAGTATCCACTGCAAGAGTCAAACTACACAGTACCCACTGCAAGAGGCAAACTACACAGTACCCACTGCAAGAGCCAAACTACACAGTACCCACTGCAAGAGGCAGACTACACAGTACCCACTGCAAGAGGCAGACTACACAGTACCCACTGCAAGAGGCAAACTACACAGTACCCACTGCAAGAGGCAGACTACACAGTACCCACTGCAAGAGGCAGACTACACAGTACCCACTGCAAGAGCCAAACTACACAGTACCCACTGCAAGAGGCAAACTACACAGTACCCACTGCAAGAGGCAGACTACACAGTACCCACTGCAAGAGCCAAACTACACAGTATCCACGGCAAGAGGCAAACTGCGCAGTATCCTCAACTGCAAGAGCCAAACTACATAGTACCCACTGCAAGAGGCAGACTACACAGTACCCACTGCAAGAGGCAAACTACACACAGTTTTAGGAGAGACTTGCCCAGGGAGAGAGTCGAGGGATTAGTTGAAGTTTGTGCTATTTTACTTAGTTGAAACTTCACTTCGAGAAAATTTTCCTTCCTGAATGTCTGTGGAACTGAACTTTATTTGAGTACGCCCCTGTCCGTGTTTGCCACTAAGGCCCCGTCCATGAAATGCGTTTTCAGAAGTTTCAGAAGTCTTGGCGAAAACGAAGCAAAAAGCGTTTTCGTATCGTTTTCACACTAAAACGCTCGAAAACGACTGGGATTGCTTATGTGTTAATATGTGTTAATGAGAACAAACAGTTAAAATGCACTGTAAGTAAGCGTCGAGGTAATTTTTGGTTTTACCTTGAAGTAATTATATAACGCCCGGAGTTTTAACTTGTTAACGTTAGCAGAAAGCACTTTCGCGCTAACTACGGAAGAGATCTGGAAAGAGTCCTTTTCATAGGAATTATCACGTGTACATGACGTCGTAATATTCAAATCAAAGCGGGAAAGTAAGGATGGTCGAAGCTTACATTTGGCTTTGAGCTCCTGTAGTCAATTTAATTTCTTTGTTCGCCTTATTTGTGCTCGTCTGGTGGTTGAAGGACATCATTAAGTCCGGAAACCCGTAAGTCACTAGCACCTTTCAAAGAAACGACTGGTGTTTTGCTTTTTCGACTGTTGAATTGTGCTGATGTTGGCACTCTTGCGGCCGTTCACAGTCGGTGGGCAAGCCGATCCAGACGGAGTCTAAAAGCACGTTTTCTCTGAAAAAAGCTGTACGATCGTGAGTTGCAGCCCATATGTGACACCTTGCTGTGACCGAAGTTTGGAATTGAAGAGGTGCTTTTAGACTTATATATTTTGTGAAAAATCAGTTGGAGGCTGATGAACGCGAACTCAGGAGTTTCCCATAATTCATTGCGGTATCTGTTGCGTTCTTTCTGCTGTATGCGATAAAAAATCGAAGAGGCAGGAAAGGCAGTAATCTCAGCAATAAAGTAGATTGCTCGTCTCCAGCGAAAGAAGCGCCTTTTTGTCCTTCTACCCGAGACGATATGTAGGAGATCGTACATGTAGCTTCTATAAGCGGCGTCACGTTACTTTGCGTGACTTTGAAAAGGGTCAGAAAACATTTGGTTCCTTTGTCAGCGAGCGGAATGGAAGGTGCACGTACCGAAGTAAAACCAAAACTGATCCCGTAAGTGTTTTAATGTTACGCAGTTAGACTCTTTACTTGATTTTGTTATATCTCTATTAGTAAATAACTATGGTGTTTTGGTTTCACATCAAGCCGAACCGCTATGTTTCGAGTTAGTTTTGGCGCGTTGACATTACACGATTTATGTAAAGCTTAAACCGCTTCCCTCGCCTTCAGTATTTGTCAAATTTTAATTAATTTCAGCTTTGGCATAAAGACGCCGTCAGTCTTGGCTGAATTGTCTGGTAAAAGAAACGCATTTTCACTGTGTGTTTTAGCAAAAGAATGTTGTTTATCGGTACAAACACTTTTTGCTCGGCGATTTGACTATAAATTAAATTAGATCTCATGCGTCCTGTTGACAGCGGATGTTTTTCACGCTTTGGAATTGTTAGCAAAGAAAATAGCTTTTGCTTTTTCACTTTAGCTGATGAACTGGTTCAGCAAAACACTATAGCCTTTCCATCCGAATTTCGTGAATAGCTTACGCTCCGCGAGTGTTAAACTTCCGATCGTCAAAGTGAATAGCTAGCGTGAGTCAGATTTTAGTGATCTTGTTCATTTTAACTTTCTTCTGAGAATAATATAAATTTAGAATAGGTTCTACGAGCTCTTTTTTCTTATGGCTAGATCAGATCTGTTGACTATTCTAGTGAGACCAGTTTCAAATTATTTATAGCATCGCTTCGGGCTTCGGATGATTGTAAAAATGTAAAAATCGTAATCGTAATCAATATAATCATATTATCCAAAGATCAGACGATAGATCGGGCACTCTTCATTGATTTGTGGTTATTATTATAGTTTTTATTGCATAGTAGGTTGTTGTTTTTTCTTATTAATGGAATAATAAATAACAATAAAACTAATAAACGCTGTAACGTAATACAAATGTTACAAATAACAAAATTAATAAACAATTAAATAAACAAAACTAAATAAAATTAAACAATTAAATACAAAATTTGTTTTAAAAATGTGCAAATCTACAATTAATAGAAAAAAAAAGCAAAACCCCTACAGGACTAGCCTGCAAGCAAGCTGTGCTGGGTTAAAGGGGATTAGGGAGGCCCTACTCATTCCCTCCCCAATCCCCTTTAACCCAGCACAGCTTGCTCGCAGGCTTGATCCCGTTTACCCCGTTTACCCGTTTACCCTTTTACCCGTTTACCCGTTTACCCGTTTACCCCTTTACCCCCTAACCCCCTAACCCCTCTGGTACCAGTCCCTGCCTCTTTCGTTTTTTTCCTTTTTTCCTTTTTTCCCGCCACCCCCGCCGAGATTCGAACGTGCGACCTCGCCCTCTGTCGGACTCGTAGTCCGATGCCAATCACCTGAGCTACGTCGCTCAGGTGACACAAATTCATTAATTTTTATGAATTATATACCACCTATTGTTATCACCTATTGTTATCACCTATTGTTATCACAATCACCTATTGTTATCACAGTCACCTATTGTTATCACAGTCAGTCAAACATTCCATCGCGTTTTATGTGAAGCAGAACAACTTTATAAATTAAAACTTTAATTTAATGCAGAACTCAATGCATCTGATCGATTCGAATGTGATTGAAATAACGAGAGCGATAGTCGACGATAATTCAAACTTTATGAGAGCGGGAACGAGAGCGAGAGTTCAGAATTAATTGCCATAGATTCCAATGAAAATCTAAACCAATTCAAACTCTTCGATTGCGCACAAGCGCCGCAAGAGAGCGTGTATAGTGTTTCAGACCAAGCTTCAGACCAAAAGTTCTCGCTGCAAGAAAATACCTATCTCAATAAAATAAGATGCATTTTAATAATATACTTCTTAATAATATACTTCTTAATAATATGTCTTCTAATAATGTACTTTTAATGTTAAAAAAGTTTAGTTTCGCCCAAAGATCTCGGTCAAGAGTGGTCTCGAGATTTTTAGTTTCTGTTTATAAAATTATGTTTCTCTGTATATTAAATTGTTCGTGGTGACTTCATTTTACCACTCATAAATACACCAAAATATTAAACGCTAAAACGCCCATAAAATATTTTCAATGCGAACAGCTTCTATATTCTGAATTTGGGTAACCAGTAAACAGCTTATCAGTAACGGGCCATGGTAAGATTCAAAGTGAGATCTGTTTTGTTATTGAGTTTTTCCATGTTCTGGGAGAAAAATAAGCTACTGTTTGAATGGCAAGATCGGAGTGTTGTTTTTTTTGTAAGCCGTAGCATAAACCAATTCCCACATAAACCTCCCACACCCCTCCACCCCCTTGCTCGCTGTGCCCTGAGTATCAACTGCAAGATGCAAATTACACAATACCCACTACAAAGAGGCAAACTGCATAGTACCTACTGCAAGAGCCAAACTACACAGTACCCACTGCAAGAGGCAAACTACACAGTACCCACTGCAAGAGGCAAATCACACAGTATCAACTGCAAGAGGTAAAGTATACAGTACCCACTGCAAGAGGCAAACTACACAGTACCCACTACAAGGGACAAACTACACAATACCTAATGCAATAAGCAAACTACACAGAATCAACTGCAAGATGCAAATTACACAGTATCAACTGCAAGAGGCAACCTATACAGTACCCACTGCAAGAGGCAAACTACACAGTATCAACTGCAATAGCCAAACTACACAATACCCACTGCAAGAGGCAGACTACACAGTACCCACTGCAAGAGGCAGACTACACAGTACCCACTGCAAGAGGCAAACTGCACAGTAGCCACTGCAAGAGGCAAACTGCACAGTACCCACTGCAAGAGCCAAACTACACAGTACCCACTGCAAGAGCCAAACTACACAGTACCCACTACAAGAGGCAGACTACACAGTACCCACTGCAAGAGGCAGACTACACAGTACCCACTGCAAGAGGCAGACTACACAGTACCCACTGCAAGAGGCAAACTACACAGTACCCACTGCAAGAGGCAAATTACACAGTATCAACTGCAAGAGGTAAACTATACAGTACCCACTGCAAGAGGTAAACTACACAACACCCACTACAAGAGGCAGACTACACAGTACCCACTGCACGAGGCAGACTACACAGTACCCACTACAAGAGGCAGACTACACAGTACCCACTGCAAGAGGCAAACTACACAGTATCAACTGCAAGAGTCAAACTACACAGTACCCACTGCATGAGGCAAACTACACAGTACCCACTGCAAGAGGCAAACTAAACAGTACCCACTGCAAGAGTCAAACTACACAGTACCCACTGCAAGAGCCAAACTACACAGTACCCACTGCAAGAGGTAAACTACACAGTATCCACGGCAAGAGGCAAACTACACAGTACCCACTGCAAGAGGTAAACTACACAGTACCCACTGCAAGAGGTATACTACACAGTACCCACTGCAAATGGCAGACTACACAGTACCCACTGCAAGAGGCAGACTACACAGTACCCACTGCAAGAGGCAAACCGCACAGTACCCACTACAAGGGACAAACTACACAACACCCAATGCAATAAGCAAACTACACAGTATCCACTGCAAGTGCCAAACTACACAGTACCCACTGCAAGAGGCAAACTACACAGTACCCACTGCATGAGGCAAACTACACAGTATCAACTGCAAGAGGCAAACCGCCAGTACCCACTACAAGGGACAAACTACACAACACCCAATGCAATAAGCAAACTACACAGTATCCACTGCAAGAGCCAAACTACACAGTACCCACTGCAAGAGCCAAACTACACAGTACCCACTGCAAGAGCCAAACTACACAGTATCCACTGCAAGAGGCAAACTACACAGTATCCACTGCAAGAGCCAAACTACACAGTACCCACTGCAAGAGCCAAACTACACAGTACCCACTGCAAGAGCCAAACTACACAGTATCCACTGCAAGAGGCAAACTACACAGTATCCACTGCAAGAGCCAAACTACACAGTACCCACTGCAAGAGCCAAACTACACAGTACCCACTGCAAGAGCCAAACTACACAGTATCAACTGCAAGATACAAACTACACAGTATCCACTGCAAGATACAAACTACACAGTATCCACTGCAAGAGCCAAACTACACAGTATCAACTGCAAGATACAAACTACACAGTATCCACTGCAAGATACAAACTACACAGTATCCACTGCAAGAGCCAAACTACACAGTACCCACTGCAAGATACAAACTACACAGTACCCACTGCAAGATACAAACTACACAGTACCCAATGCAAGCAAGATACAAACTACACAGTACCCAATGCAAGCAAGATACAAACTACACAGTACCCACTGCAAGATACAAACTACACAGTACCCACTGCAAGATACAAACTACACAGTACCCACTGCAAGCAAGATACAAACTACACAGTACCTACTGCAAGCAAGATACAAACTACACAGTACCCAATGCAAGCAAGATACAAACTACAAAGTACCCAATGCAAGCAAGATAGAAACTACACAGTACCCACTGCAAGAGCCAAACTACACAGTACCCAATGCAAGCAAGATACAAACTACACAGTACCCACTGCAAGCAAGATACAAACTACACAGTACCCACTGCAAGCAAGAATCAAACTACACTGAGTTGAGTACCCACTGCAAGAGCCAAACTACACAATACCTACTACAAGAGGCAAACTTCACAATACTCACCAAGAGGCAAAGTTGTGATGTATTTTGTAAATGTTTCCTTTTCTGAGGAGTTTCTAGGCTCATTTCTTTAGTATAGACTTGTTCAATTAGAAAAGAAAGACGTTGGAAAAAGCTGAAAGGATATGCTCTGGGATCTAGAATGTAGCTCTACCGTTTCTTTTAACTTTGGGCATGCGCTGTGAGGTTCAGATAACTAGATTTTGGCTACGCTTGCGCAGAGGTTATCAGGGCCTTCGGTCATGCCCAGTAAAGAAAACCAAAGGCTCTGAGATTGATAATAAATTTCCACGTATGGCCATGGCAATAACGTACGCATGCTCACACCCACATTACCTTTGTGAGTGACATCCAGGGACAACTGTTTGCCCAAGTAGCCCGTCCGTGGGGTGGGGGGGGGGGGGGGGGGGGGGGGGGGGGGGGGGGGGGGGGGGGGGGGGGGGGGGGGGGGGGGGGGGGGGGGGGGGGGGGGGGGGGGGGGGGGGGGGGGGGGGGGGGGGGGGGGGGGGGGGGGGGGGACTCCCATATCAAAATGACTGGGGTACTCGCGAGAAATGTTTCTAAAACATGGCAAAAAATTGGATGACATTTGCCTCTAATTTTTTAACTCGTCCCCAGACCCCCAATTTGACCTTTAAAATCACAGCGAAAACGCCATTCTTGAAGGGAACTCAAAATTTCGCCCTTTTATGAATTACTTTTCGGAAATCCACACTCGGATCCCAGTTATTTGGTTATTATTCTATCTGGAAACGTTAAAATATTTTAATAACTTAAAAAAAAGTCCTGTCATTTTGACCTTGAAGTGACCAACGTCACGTAAAGGCTTGTATGGAGTACAACCGCGCGGTCAAATTTCCACGTAATGGCCATGCCAGTAACGTACGCATGCTCACACCCACACAACCTTTGTGAGTGACATCCAGCAACAACTGTTTGCCCAAGTAGCCGGTGTGTGTGTGTGTGTGTGTGTGTGTGTGTGTGTGTGTGTGTGTGGGGTGGTGGTGGGGGGGCGGGGGGGGGGGGGGGGGGGGGGGGGGGACTCCCATATCAAAACTGGGGTACTCGCGAGAAATGTTTCTGAAACATGGCAAAAAATTGGATGACATTTGCCTTTAATTTTTTAACTCGTCCCCAGACCCCCAATTTGACCCTTAAAATCACAGCGAAAACGCCATTTTTGAAGGGAAAATCAAGATTTCGCCCATTTATGAATTACTTTTCGGAAATCCACACTCGGAACCCATTTATTTGGTTATTATTCTATCTGGAAACGTTAAAATATTTTAATAAAAAAAAAAGTCCCGTCATTTTGACCTTGAAGTGACAAATGTCACGTAAAGGCTTGTATGGAGTTCAACCGCACGGTCATTGCTTTTAGCGATATAACTCATTTTAATGGGCGTAATGTCAACATCCACACTCGGTTTTGAAGAGACTGGGATCTAGTGAACATTTTGGTGGGAAATATGATTTAGTTGTAGCGAAAAAAACCCCGTCATTTTGCCATTTTTTCAGTGCAATATGCTCCGACTGAGCCCATTTTGGCTTCCACTGGTGACTTGCGCGGACTAGTGCCCAGGCCGTTTGAGCTCAAATACGCATAGGCAATAGTTCATTTTAGTAACGCGCACGCCAGGAGCAAATGTCTCCTTTCAGGGGGCAATTTTTTGGTATGCACCCAAAAAATTTCCAGAATCTCGTTTGATGGACGTGGCTCAAATATTTTTTCACCCCTGAGAGGTACCGATACTAAACCAACACTGCCATATTTTTCGGCTCAATGCTGTAAAGTCTAAAATGATCACCGTTATAATTCTAACCGTGGTCATTTTACATTTTAGTACCCAACGGGATACCAATCCACAGGGGCCCCTCTCCCAACCCCCTTCCCTACAACCTCCTTCCCCCAAACCCCCTCCCCCAACCCCCATCCCCAACCGCCTTCCCTCTAACCACCTCCGGACCAAATAGGTGTTCTTCGAGGTTATGTCTTTGGCAAAGGAGGTTAAAAAATTGTATGTTCGCGGCATTTTCAATTCTAAACTCTCTTCACTGGATTAATTTAATTCTTAAGGCGGGGGTCTACCTGAATGCCATGTTTCCGCCACTTAACATGGCTTTAATGGAAATATCCCGTTCACGTTTCAAGCAATCCAAAAACCCTTCGCTCATTACATGAATCTATGTTGTGGGATGTTTTGTAAATTTTTGGGTGATTTTTGGGTATTTGGGGGAGGAAATAGTTTTTCTCAAAGGATTGGTAAAATTTAGAGAAATAAGAAATATTGAAGATTTAGTGAAGTTTTAAAATTAGAATTTGTAGTTAATAATTAATAGACGGACACCAAGTTAGTCCACTAGCAACCTGGGGTGCTCTTACGTGGGTATAAACTGTCTGTTGGTGTTCCAAAAATCATTTTCTTTCTCCTATCCCTTCTTAAAACCTCTTAAAATTTCATTAAAATTCAGGTAGAGCCCCGCCTTAAGCTAGTAATCCGTAGTAATTGGACTTAGGAATGAAATTCCTTGCGTCTTGTTGTTTTAACGTAATTGATTTATCGGCTCAAGTGGATTATTACAAAACCATTGTTTCACAGAATTAAGACTCAGCAATCGTTAAGTGCAGAGAACAACACACTGCAGGGAATTTAAGGTTTAAGGATCATGAAATGTGATTCTAACTTTTGAGTCTTTGTGCTCATGTTTATTATGCTGTCAAGACAAGGTGGTTCTAAGATTTGAGTCTGTGGATGAAATGCTAAAGAGTACAATGCAAATTAAAACTTGGGCAATAATTTCCTATGTTGCTATTTATTGTACTTTACTTCCGAAACTCATTAATAATTCATGAAGAAAATACAAAGGAAATTAATGTTTATAATGAGTGTTTGGAAATCGGATGAAACACTCCTCATTTTTGCATCCTTAATTTCTCCTTCTAAAATCATTTTGTTTGAGAAGTAATATCAAACATTCGACACAGTATTTCATCACAAGATCAAACACCTCGAAGTTCGTCAAAAAAACTCCGCTGCACGTCGTATTTTCAACTCTCTTCTTAGTGTTTGATCTTGTGATGAAACACTGTGTCTCATGTTTGATATATTACGTAATACATGTATATCAAACATCAGGATATCCAAACACCGAAAAGCGGGATGAAGAAACGATGCGCAGCCGAGATTTATTTAACCGACTTCGAGGTATATAGAGGATATTACATGGCCGCGCGAAGATACGAAATTTCTCTTCGAGTGTTGAAAACTATTTCACGTGTGAGCCCAGCGAACGAGTGAAATATTTTTCAACACGAGAAGAGAAATTTCGTATCTTCAAGCGGCCATGTAATGTTCTGTTTATTATATAAACACCAATGAAATCAAACCATTTCACTTTAATATTTTTTGTAGGCCTAAAGTAGAAACGGTGATCTTTTCACGTGTGAAGATAACATGTTATTCTCACGTGTGAAGATAACATGTTATTCTCACGTGTGAAGATAACATGTTATTCTCACGTGTGAAGATAACATGTTATTCTCACGTGTGAAGATAACATGTTATTCTCACGTGTGAAGATAACATGTTATTCTCACGTGTGAAGATAACATGTTATTCTCACGTGTGAAGATAACATGTTATTCTCACGTGTGAAGATAACATGTTATTCTCACGTGTGAAGATAACATGTTATTCTCACGTGTGAAGATAACATGTTATTCTCACGTGTGAAGATAACATGTTATTCTCACGTGTGAAGATAACATGTTATTCTCACGTGTGAAGATAACATGTTATTCTCACGTGTGAAGATAACATGTTATTCTCACGTGTGAAGATATGATGTTTACGCGCGAAAGCTCACCTGGTATTTCATTGGTGTTTATATACATAGCTGATGATACACTCTTTCGAGTGTTTGATCTTACTGGTAACGCTCCACATAAGAACTACGGTAAACTTCTGCATTGTTCTGCGGCATTGGCTCTTTCCCACATAGAATGTCTTTGATTTCAAGAATAGGGGAGGAGCTGATGGTTTATAATTATATTTCAGTATGAAAATAAAGTAAATCCATTTGCGTCAGATAAATTTTAGGAAATGTTCGTGCTTAACCAATCAGAATAGCAGAAGACAAAAGTTAATAATTTTGCTTCTTTGGAGTTCCACAAATACTATTTCTTCAAAAATTTGCATGTTTTGCGATTGGGTCTTATATTAAATGAAACCTTTAAAAATCAAACAAAATGCACTTTGAAACAAAACTTTTTAGCGGTCTTTGAGTCTAGGCTAATGAGATCACTAGTTGTAACAATGAAAAAAGTTGACATTCCATCGTGCAATGCCGTTTGCACTTTCCTTCTTAGTATGCGGATCATTACTTAAGTAATGCTCCACATAAGAACGATAGCAAACTTCATTGTTCTGCTGCATTGGCTCTTTCCCACATAGAATATTTTTGATTTCAAGAATAGAGGAGGAGCTGATGGTTTATAATTATATTTCAGTATGAAAATAAAGTAAATCCATTTGCGTCAGATAAATTTTAGGAAATGTTCGTGTTTAACCAATCAGAATAGCAGAAGACAAAAGCTAATAATTTTGCTTCTTTGAAGTTCCACAAATACAATTTCTTCAAAAATTTGCATGTTTTACGATTGGGTCTTATATTAAATGAAACCTTTAAAAAATCAGACAAAATGCACTTTGAAACATAACTTTTTAGCGGTCTTTGAGTCTAGGCCAATGACAATATCTTTTAAAAATTGCACGTTGTGCGATTGGGTCTCAAATTACTTGAAACCTTAAAAAATATTAGACAAAATGCACCTTGAACCTTAACTTTTTAGCGGTTTTTGAGTCTAGACCAATGAGATCACTAGTTGTAACAATGAAAAAGTTGACATTCAATCGTGCATTGCCGTTCAGCACTATCCTTCTTATGCGTATCATTACTTATTTTCCACCTTATACCATGCGCGATTTAGGGGTAACACTTATTCTTTTGTTAAAACAATAGAATATTAGAGCACAAAAGAACGACAATACAATAGAATACAATACCATAGAATATATTAGAATACATAATTTTACCTAATACAATGAATGTGTACAATGTACAATAGAGCTAACACCCTAAATCGGGCATCATATGTTCCACCTAGCTCAGTTTTCTTTGTTCTTTTCAGGGGCCTTATATCACATAACCCCGTTCATTACAGTGTCTGGAAAGCTGGTTGCGGCTTTGATTGTAACAGGGGAGAGGCGGGGCTGAAAACAATAACTGATAACAATAGCAAAACAAAGGATTATATATTCCCCTCGTCATATTCCCCCCAACATATTCCCCCCGACATATTCCCCCGACATATTTCCCTCGCCTTAGTCCCCTCGACTTGTTCCCCTCATAATAGAATAACACAAACGGGAAGACAAAATAGGGCATAACAAGGAAAACACTCTAGCATCGGTCAATATTTTTTGTTTACATAAAAAGACAACTTCATCAATCTTATTCCTACGTAATTAACTTGCCGGTCGTGACCAAAAAGCGAAATGTTAATAACGTTATTCGATGGTATCGTACCTCGATTCAAGTTTCGGGTCTTCAATAATGTATGACGCCTCGTTTTACGTTTAAACCTGAATATGTTTCCGCCGGTTTCCCTTGTAAAACACACCGACATCCACTGGGCCATGGCGAGACCACGAGTACTTTTCATACATTTCCTTCTCTCTCTGCCTTCTTCTACTCATAACGAAGCAACGTGCTCAATGCACATTTGGCAAAAGCAAAACATGTTTACCGTAGCGCTTCGTCATGTGCCGTGATCCCAATGCGGCCTTGCGGAATCATGCTTTTTTGCATTTGATAGTTTTTTTTGCATTTGATAATTAATAGTTTCTTTGTTTTAGAAAACCTCACAAGGTGAAAAATAAGCATGTTATTGACCTGTCCCTCGGGGATATGTGATATATTCCCCTCGTGGCGTTCCCTCGGGCTCGGCCCTCGGCCCCCGGGTATGCCACAAGGGGAATATATCACATATCCCCTCGCTCCTGTTCAATAACCCTTACTTAAACCATTAACAATTGTAAGCGAAATTCAAAGCAAAAGTTTACCAAATGTTTGGTAATTAGGGTCACATATCCACAGCTCCTTCACGGCATAAAATTGCGATGGATTGCTTTTCGGCAGCAGTCTAACCATTTAAAGTTGCGACCGATCAAATAATTAGCTGTGCAATAATTTAACTTCCTTGTGCATGTTGTGCTAAGTTTTATTCAGCCCAAGATTTAGACTAGTAGTCCTACAAGGAAGACAGAGCTGAAGCTCCATGCATCTCTTTAGAACCTCTAATTTCATTGGACCTGGTTATCACGCACATGTATTGTTTTCAGAGCTAGGGTTCATTGTTCTGTTGTTTGTTCTATTGTTTTCTCAGCCAATCCTGTGAGGCGTTCCGAGACGTGCATTCCGCCTCGTTTATTTGCGAAAGACAACAGATTTACTAAGCATAAACTCTGGCGGAAGCGTGACTAGAACTGATCTTGTAGGGCGATGCTCAAGGGGAAAAACAAAACTTCAAAGTTAGTTCAATAAGGCCAGCAAAGAAAACACAAGAAAAAACATAAGGACGCAGAAACAAAAACAAAAGGACGCAGAAATAAACCCAAACCTTACCAGAGCCGTTAAACAACAGGGAGAAAACTAACTGTTAAGTATTGTAGCGAGAAAATATTACGACTAGCTAATTATGGTTGATTGTTATCATGCAATTTATTCGAGCCAAATTAGATGACATGAGCTAGAATAAATGCCCATGGAGTGATTCTTCGACATCCAAATACACTTATTAGATCTCTTATAAAATAGAACATGACCGCAGTTTTGCAATATCTCATAACTGATATGGGAGATCTGTAAGTAGAGTAAGATCAGATTTATTTGGACTCATAATTTTTGCACAGTTGCCATGTCATGAGTTGTAGCTTGCATCCAATACATCATGTTCAAGTTTCTACCTTGATATACTGCAAAGGTGTTTCGGTGCCTGTTTTGCATTGCTAACCATGGAAATGTCCTGTCCCTACCCTGACTCCCGGATATGGAGCATCTTTTGACGGGATGGTCACACACAGTGCGCTTGTGAGCTAACAAGGAGAAAACATTGGCGAGCCAAGAGCGAGCCGGAGACTAAAGCTTGGGATTGAAAACATACTTTACGGAACATTGTAGGTAGGCTGCACTAAAAATGTGATGCGCAGTGGTTCAGTGGATATCAAAGGGTATTTGCCAGTATTCGGCTTCCGCAATTCGACTGACAAAGAGACAAGTCAGTTTTAAAGATGACTGACAAACGGACAATATTTGGAACGGATGCGCGGAATGTAACGAGGACACTTAATTTGAAGCATCGAGCTCAAATTCCAGAAGTCGCAGAAAAACTCACTTTCATAGTTCCAGACGGCCTTCAGAAAACGAATTTCGATAGCATTGAGGGCTGTGATGTTAAAAATCCTCCATTTTGTCTCACGTTCGTTGTTTTATTATCAGTACGTGTCAGTTCGCAATTGTTCCGCATCAAGACCACAATATATTGGTCACTAAAGGAGTTGATTCTTCGAGTTGATAAATCATGGACTAAAAGTTTGAAATTGAAGATTGAAATTAGGGGGGGAGGGGTGGGGGGGAGGAGGGGGGGAGGGGGAGGGGGGGAGGGGGGGGGGAGGAACAACCCGTACCTGGAACCAGGGCACGCAGCTCTACTCGCAAGATCATTTCGGATCATACTACAAATAATAACAAATAATAGCTATTACTTGGTACCGACCGATACTATTGCTATATCTATTTTTCATGCTTTGGTCAGATACCATTTTATCATTAACAAGAAGAGCTGACTAAATAATTGTGTTGAATGCTTTGGTTATCTCTCAGAACATGTCCAAAGCGATCTAGACAAACATCCTTTTACCATTGACTGGGTTTAGTTTCAGCTCGATTGCAAAATAAAAAGCATCAATTGTCTTAACTTGATAGCCAGACATTGCAAAGTTTAATAACTCTCGACCTCTTTCATGATATATCTGCAATCCCACCACGCTTTGACTTGACCGTGTTTATTGTTTAAAAAAAAATGCGTGGAAAGATTCTCTGATAACAAAGTCACGATGTTTCTATTTCCCCTCAAACGCAGTTATTTTGTAATCAAACGTTGAAATGTTTCTCTCAGCTCCGTTAATATTGTGACTAATTAACCCTCCTCTCACTCTCAGAGTCAATTACGGAGACATGTGGGACATGAATTGTAGTTCTAACTGTTGAGTTTGTGGACGAAATCCTATGGTGTGACCATTCAAATGAAACCTCTTCAGCAGTACTTTTGCATGGTACCATTTGTTCTAACTTTTGAGTCTGTGAACGAAATCCTATGGTGTGACCATTCAAATGAAACCTCTTCAGCAGTACTTTTGCGTGGTACCATTTGTTTTCAATATTTTACAAAATGAAATTTGGGATTTTTCTTGAATTTTGATGTGGTCACAGTATTGGGAGTCAGAAAGGGTTGTTATTGGTTCATATGAATGAGTGAGTGCAAACCGTTGATTATTGACACCGCGTTGGGTTTCACATCAGATATGACATGAGGAATAAACTTAACAAATGTCAGTAGAGGAATCTTGGCGTGGCTACGAAATACGGACCTGAGTTAAACTGAACAAAAAAGATAACTGCCGCGAGAAAGTGACGTCATTAAGTTCAACAAGTATTTTTAAGTCATGCACCGATTTCGAAAGGCCTTTCTCTCTCGGATAAAATTAAAAAAAAAATGCGTGTTTAAAACTCTTTAATACATTGCAAAATGATACTTAGTATAACCCGTCTTTCAGGCGTAATCTATACGAAGTACATTTAATGGCGATCAAACTCCAATCTTAGAAAGATCCAAGATATACACCGAACAAATATGGTCGTCCAACAATTGTTTGGATAGATTCTGGTACATTGGGATATAATTTGGGGACGCAATCCGGCATTGGCAAGGCAAACAGTACAATATTATTTTTAACTGATCTGAGTAGAACATGACGTAACCCCCCAACACCCACCCCCCCCCCCCCCCCCCCCCCCCCCCCCCCCCCCCCCCCCCCCCCCCCCCCCCCCCCCCTACCAAAGCACCCCATCCTGCGTTATTTCATCCCCTTCGATAATTTACTTGATATTTTCCTCTTGGTGGTCTAGGGAAAAGGTACTTAGTTCATTTTAAGCACAGTTTGACTCAAAAACTTTAAGCTTCTTTCATTTTGAAGGCAACGAACGAAGTGCCTTCTGAAATCCGGTTATTATTTCAGATAAATAATAACTAAACGGTATGTCCAGAATAGGACAACAAATTCAGCGAGTTCACGTTTTATTAATTGAGTTTTTTTAATGATAACAGAACACAAAATATTTAAAGTTAGTTACAAAATAAACATGATACATGATTCCACAATCCACGACACATTGTTGGCTATTTGAAAAAGTTTTTTACAATAGTAAAAAGTGATAGTGAACTGATATTTAATATCAAGTGTTTTCGTAGAATATTTTCCTTTTTCATAAAGAGAAGACTATCCATATGATCAGGAAAATGGATAAGAACTTAAATCTTGAACGTGCGATCTCCACGGAGATGAAACGAGGAAGTAGTGGTAATGAAAGCGCACGTGGAACGAAAACGCGCGAGCAAAAGAACCTGCTTCCTCTCTCTGATCCTCTTAGGAATCCTATTTTCACGCCGATGTATCATTATGTATCGCCACGTAATGATTATTTCATGCATAATTTTCTTTATTGAAACTTTCAAGAACATAATTTAATCCCTCTTTTCTAGGAACTCAGAAAAATTCAAGATGAATCTGTTTGGATGATTTTTCACCGTTTCAAGTTGCTAGTTTCACCGTTTCAAGTTGCTACCGTGAAATCCCGTCCCAGTTTCTCGGTAACGAATCAGTCATCATGATCAATTCCATCTTTCCCTACTATCGTGGTACAATTAGCTGCTAAAACTTCAAAGTTAACTTCTTCGCAAGTTTCGCTTTCAGTATGTCATTTTTTAAACGATTCATCAACAGCAGATTCTTGGCTCGTGGGCAAACAAACTTCATCACTTCCGTTTTTTTGTTCATTCTGGCTTTTCGATTGTTGTTGCTGGTTATCACCGTTCGTCTTTTTCAAAGATTGTTCTTTTTGTCTTTCCTCTTTCTTTGCTGCCTCGTGCCTCCACTTTGTCCTTCTGTTCTGAAACCAAACTTTAACCTGTGTTTCGGACAAACCCAACATGGCGCCGATTTGAAGCCTCTCCCGTTTAGTGACGTACTTGGTTGCTTGGAAACGCTTTTCCAGGCCTCGCCGCTGCAGCTGCGTGAAGACTGGGCGACACCAAGGACGGGTAGAAGTGCGCATGTGTGGAGAGAAGGACTGATGGGTAATGAAACTCAGGTCTTGATTGCACGGGAATTGGTTGTGAACTTCATGGTGATCTGAAAACACATAAGATAGAATGTTTACAGTAAAGCCAACCAAATGAACTATAAGTTCGACACCTGATAAGCCATGTTAATGAGACCCTGATGTGCGATACACTTGAGATACTAAGTTGATACTAAATTTAGCGTTGAAAAAGGCAATAGAGGTCCCACCACCCCAAATAGGTAGTTATGTAAAAGAAACGACAAGGAAACCAGTTTTGTGGCAAAACTAGGGTGGCAAGAAAGGCAGAGCCTATGTCCCCTAGAGTAGCGGTGTCACTAGGGGACCCCTCCCCACTAGAGTAACGTTGTCTCTGGAGGGGACCCCCCGAAGTAGCGGTGTCTAGGGGGGGGGGGGGGGGGGGGGGGCTTATGTTAGAGTGTAACATAGGGGGACCAGAAGAGTGGTGCCCTTCTGGAAGGAGAATAGGTCAGATGGTACGGTGGTACCATCTTGGGGTGGGAGATCTCGACCTATTTCCAATTATGACTATAGCACTTACTGTGGGGTAAAGTGCAGCCAAGGGTGCATTTCCCTGCCACCACTGATTTATTAGCCAAGGGCAAACTATTTTAAATGACATTGTTATAAATAGTGCTCTCATGCATTCACACAGGAATTGCATTTACAGTAAGTACGGACCGAAGAGATGACAAAGCTACCAATGTTGGGTGGGAGGGAGGGAAAATAATTTATACGGACATGATACCAGCTAGAAGAGTGAAACTCAAATGTGGGATGGTTCGTGTACAGTAGCTTAAATAGTGTCCGAACGGCGTGCTAATCACATGACAACGTGAGAAGGAAATCACTGGGAGCTTGGTTGTACAATGTTAGAACTGTGAAAGTAATATTACTTCACGCTAGAAATTGGCTACAGGACTGTTGCACTATAGACCATAGACCTAGACTATTACACCAGTGACCGAAAACAGCATGGCAGAATCACATGACAGCATGAGTGGGAAATCACTGGAACTTTGACCTATAATTTAACCTAGTAAATGTACAATTACTTCAGGCAGGCAATGACCTATGGACTGTTGCAACAGAGACTTCAGAGCTCATTAACCTCAGTTTAAAGCTAAAACTTGTAATTGACGGGAATACGGTACGATTATATTTGGCTCATTTTTTATGATCAAACTGTGCTAAAATCATTGACAAACACCTTCAATCTAGCCCGCACTGCAGGCGGTTTTTTTGTTTTATGAGCGTTCGAATGTTTAGCCGCCATCTTGGATTCGCAAAACGGGGAGAATAGCCCTTTTCACGGTTAACTCTGCTTATTTGCATTACAATGAAATCTAGCATGTATGTGAGGCAATTTCGGGCTATTTTGTACTTTTAGCCTGAAATTGCCTCGCATCCACGTTGGATAACATTGTAATGCAAATGAGAAAAATCAACCGTGAAAAGGGCTATTGACGACGAGTGGTTTCCTAATCCAAGCTGGCGGCTTATAAACACTTGATGGAATATTCAGCGCTCGCTCGCCTAAAATACACCCGCACTGCAGGCTACTTTCAATTAATCATGCACAAAGTTTTCTTTCAAACTAAAAATGAAGATATAAAATATATTTTTTTAAGGGAGAACGTACCACAGCCATTTCATTTTTTTTAAATCGGTTTATCAAAGACACGAGTACCCTGCGAGCAGAGTCTCTTTCGAGGATCGAAAGAGGCTCTGCTCGCAGGGTAAGACACGAGAGAACAACTTAAAAAAAAATTAGCCTAATTCCAAGTTGGAATTTATTTCCATCCTGGTCATCAGCTGCTAAAAGCACACATTAAAAGTCTCAGTGTATTGGTTATATTAGTTATTAGTTATTATATAGTGTATAGCAATTCATACAAATATGTCTCTTCGCTTTTCAAAGTGATAACTCTGATAACTAAAATCTGGTGAATGCCAAATAGGAAAAAAATCAGTTCTAAGCGATAAGTCTTTCTCCAGGTACATTTGATACATAGTCTTCGATATTAAAGTGTGTTATCCTCTCTCGTTTTCTTTCGAGGGAGGGAGGAAAAATGGTTAAGCGAAATGCAAAATAAATGGCATTTCTACCAAATTCATGCCTTGCCCTAATTTTGACCAAATTCCAGGCGTTCTGAATAAATTCTGGTAGATGAAACACAACAAATCTCCAACGGAATATCCATTTGAACTTGGAATTTTCCGTCACATTTAAACAAACTGTGGTCCAACAGGTTTCCACTCGTGAAAGGTAAATAAGCAAAGCTTACGTTCATCACCCATCGCATTCGACCAACGAAGCGTTAAACGGCGAGAAGAGGATTCCCACTGAAGTTTTATAAGTCAATTATCACAATTTTTACGAGGGCTTACCAACCGCAAAGTTAAGGCAGACACAATCCATCCGAAGTACTCCAGATGTGCTGTTAGCTTATAAGTTGCCTCCGGCTTAAGTTAGAAGGCGCAAATTGTTCAAAGAATTAACTAAATAACTGGCCTCTTAATACACTAAGAAGGCATGTTTCACATGCTCAAAAGGATAACAGTGGAATGTATCCACCTTTACGAAATCCGCTTTGAAACAATTCTTGGTAATACACCTTCAGTTTAGAATGTCTAGTAAGCTACCATTCCTAACCAACCATATACGTGTCGAGATCGATTTTTTTTGGAGGGATTTAACTATTACGATTCCAGCTAAGGAGTCAGTTTCTATTCTCTATTTTCGAATTGCCCATAATACACTTTGTTTGCGCCCCAAATTTTGCAAAAACTATTGTTTTGAAATGCTCTTGGGAATATGCAGTCCTCCCTCCCTTCGAAAATAGAGAATTAGCTTAGTTGTCATGAAAAGAGTGTAAACCGTGCATTTCACGAAGAAAATGACAATTTTGTAACAAAATGCATAGATCCTGTTATTTGTAATTGAATTCAACGGCATTGGCCGTGTTGTTTTAAAGCTTGCTTATCGCCAGTCTGGAATTGGTGACATAATGACCTATACTTGTTTTACTGGAGGCAATTTTTGCCGAAATGACGTCTGCGGGTAACAAATTTTTGTGGATCTAATTTTTTAGGAATGTAAAGTAATTCGAAAAAATCCACAGAATTGAAAGCCGCAAAAATTCGATTTTTTAGAGCAAGTGAATCTCTCTGAGCGATTACTCCAGCAGGCCACCGCCTGTCACGATCATGTCACCCTGTTTGAATCAATTCTTGATTAAAGACGTGTTTAAGAATGCCCTGTAAGCTGCCGGCACAAATTGGAAACAGCTCTTAAAGAACCACTCTGACATGAAACTAATGCAAGCCACATTTTCCTGAAGTGACCACCAGAAAAATTTATTTATATCAAACCCGAGCAAGAGTACTTTATCAGGATATCCAAGCACCGAGAATCGAAGTGGTTGAATAAAAAAAACGAGGCGTGGCCGAGTATTTTTAACCGACTTCGAGAGGTGTTTGTAAATCTGATGAAACACTCCTTCGAGTGTTTTACATGTAGCTTCTCAAACTGATCATTAAATACAGGAAAACGAAGAAATAAATCAAAATCGCCAAATTTTATGCTAATTAAGCTCGGATTTCCAAACCACTGTCACGCGTATGATTTTCTTTTTTGTTCAAACTTGATGTATTATTTATGAGTTTGAGAAGGTAAAATCAAAAAGCTAATGCTTGGATTCAGAGATAAAAAAAATCAGAACATTTTTTTAATAACACTGGAAAATAAACACCACCACACAAAATGAGTATAAAACATTTTTTTACACGTAGAATCAAAAGTTAGAGCAATGTACCATGAATCAATAGATACTAAAATAAATAGAACTTACTATACGTTATCCTTTCAGACTTATAATAATAAAAAAACCTATTTAAGTTGAATGACCTACTGACCGAACATCGCCGGTTTTTCTATGACACTTTCAATTGAACCCGGTGTCAAGTTTGTCGTGAGTGACTATAGCGATTTGATTAATATTAACCTTAACTCCTATGAGTGCCAAAACAAACATTTTAAGAAAAATCCCAAATTTTAATTTGGTTAAATATTGAAAAACAAATGGTACCATCCAAAAGTACTACAGAAGAGGTTTCATTTGAATGGTCACACCATAGGATTTCATCAACAGACTCAAAAGTTAGAACAAATGGTACCATGCAAAGTACTGCTGAAGAGGTTTCATTTGAATGGTCACACCATAGGATTTCATCAACAGACTCAAAAGTTAGAAAAAATGGTACCATGCAAAAGTACTGCTGAAGAGGTTTCATTTGAATGGTCACACCATAGGATTTCGTCAACAGACTCAAAAGTTAGAATAACACAACATGTCTCCATAATTGACACTGGAAGTGAAGGGTTAGAATTCATTTCCGATGACAATAAGGGCTATGTGATAAGAAACTTTGTAAATATGAAATTTCTACACACATAAAAGACCCAACTATTTTATAATCAAACAAACTTCTTGACAGTATTCAATTTAAAGTGCTACATGCATCGTCAATTCATCTTGTCTTGAAATACGTGAATGAAGGATTTAATGTTGAAACTTAGCCTTGGCGAAGAAAACTTCACTGGCGCGGCGCTGTTCCTCTTGTTAAGCCAACAGAAGCCTAAAACGGTGAATTAAATTCCGTGTATTTGGGGACAAATGGCTATAAATTTTATCTTCAAAGAGTGAAAATGAAGTTTTTCCATGACAAAGTAACAAAAGGTGACTAATTTAGTTGACAAGCTGCACAGAAAACAATAGGCTCTTAGTCACCCCTGCTTATAGTTAGAGGGTCGAGGTCGACTTTTCGGCCCAACTCATTAATTCTTCAGCGAGGTTACTGTAATTACAGGGGTTATAACACAGAATGTTCTGTCGTTTCTTTTGTTTGGTTCAACGAAAACATGCCGATAGCCTGTCGTATTGAGAATGGCCGAATTTTTGAATAGCGAAGTAATATATCAAACATGAGACACAGCGGTTTCATCACAAGATCAAACACTGAGAAGAGAGTTGAAAATACGACGCGCAGCGGAGTATTTTTGACGAACTTCGAAGTGTTTGATCTTGTGATGAAATACTGTGTCGAATGTTTGATATTACTTCTCAAACAAAATGATTTTAGAAGGAGAAATTAAGGATGCAAAAATGAGGAGTGTTTCATCTGATTTCCAAACATTCATTAAACATTAATTTCCTTTGCATTTTCTTCATGAAAATTATTAATGAGTTTAAGAACAGCATTTAAAGCATTAATTTAGTGCTGACTTAGAACAACACAACACCAGTTCAAAAGAAAAAACATCTGATTTCAATCCATCTATATCGTGAAAAAATCAATGACAGATAAGATATTGGTGCACGACCTCGGTTCTTTCCGTTTACCATTAAATGTATTAAGCAGATTTCACCTGAAAGACGGATAATATCAGGTATCACTTTGTAATGTGTTAAAAAGTTTTTTAACACGCAATTTTTGTGTCTGGGTGAGAAGGATCTGTCGAAATCGGGGCGTGAATGTGTTGAACAGTTACTAAACATTTGATAAACATGTACTAAGCGTGAGTATATTCACTTGCAAAAAAGTGTACTATTTCACGTTTTCCCCACAATGTAGTCCAGCCATGTTGGATGTTTTATCTCGACTATAAATCTGTTTCGTGCCCATTCCAAGATTTATTTACCGGCGTTTGTAATCTGTTAAGTTTGTTCCTCATATCAGATTTAAACTCCAATGTGATGTCAACATAATCAATGGCAACTTCGCACTTACTCATTGACCAACAACGACCGCGCTATTTCAATTTTTCGACGATACCATCGCAAAGAAGTTGAAACGGCGTTTCAACGTTCGATTAGAGAGTAAGTTAGCGAGAGAAACTGAAGACAAATAGATACATCGTGACTGTGTTAACAGGAAATCTTCTCGCATGAAACATTTTGGAACAATAACAAACACGGTCAAGTTGCGGGTAAATTAGGAAGAAGTCAAGAATTATTTAAACGTTGCAAGGGCTAGCTATCTGGTTTATAAGACAACAGATACAATAATGCATAATCGAACTGAAAATAAAACCCAGTCAATGATAAGAGAATATTTGGCTTGACCCAGGTGAGAGATAACTGAAATATTTATTAAAGGGATTGGTTAATTGAATCTGTCTGAGTTTGTTAATTAGTTTTTACTGTTCTTTTTGTTTACGAAAAATGAAACAGAAATAAAGTGTGATTTTCTGTAATTTTTATATAGTACCATTACAACTCAGTACCGCATAATTTACTCCCATGCAAAACAGCGCGATATAATTTGCAGTTAGTTTTTACTGATCTTTTGTTTACAAAAAATGAAAAAGAAATATAAAGTGTGATTTATGTTTTTATTTACCCCTTAATGTCCATATAACACGCTGAAACAGAGCTTAAAGTGAACTATAAAACATTCTTATAACAATTAACGCCGAATGAAATCATCCTAATCAACCCCATTCAATATAAATTGAACACTGTATTAGAATTTTGCTTCGTAAACACGATGTAATCACACTAATGCATATTGAATTGTAATGGATTGCCAAGAGTTAGTTTGCAAAGAACTTATTTATTTATTTGATAAAAGTTCTGTTTCGCTGTACTGAACTGTGAATGAAAAAGGTTCGTTTGATATTTGCTAAAAGTTGTTGATAGATCGGTGTATACTGCAAGATAAATCGAGCAGTAAGACTAGGTTCGTAACCAATTCTCTGTTTTGCTTTTCATCATTCCGTTTTATCGACAGGCTAAGACTTTGTTCCATAATCCTCTAAACCCACAAAGAAAATGAAACTAAAATTACCTCAAAAACTCATTTTGGTCTATAATTATCACTCTCCATAAATCTAGTGCTAAATGAACCGAGTTATCTGCAACGCCATAGCGATAAACCCATGAACAACGAGGGCTACAATGCAACCCACGGAAAGCGTTTTAATAGTCTGGATTCGAGAATAACAGTATTTAAATTCTTATGTCGTGATCGCAGCATGGCAGCTCGGATAAGATTTCTTGAAATACATATTGTTTATGGTTTATATCTATAATGCCCTTAAAATGGTAATACTATTAACACTTTATGTGGCTCAACATTATACAAACACTTACTACATGCAGGACATTTAGATATAGTTACACAAAATGTTAGCTAAAATGACTTATTCAATATACACACTTCTATTAGCTTCCTCTTGAAAACCGAATTGTATTTATAAGTGCGATAACAATAAAAATGAAATAAAATGGAAAGAATTCAAGCCTCGTTTTACAGTAAAGAAAACCGCAATACAACAACACATTGCGCATGATGTTGGGTGCCAACTTTAACCGCTCATTTGACAGGTCAAACTTTTACAATTCACGACACACACTCAGTAGTTAGACCAACAGGAAAGCACTGCTCAATAGCTTATGTTTGAGTGGAAATCCATTAGTTGAGAATCATCCACATACTCAAAAATGCCGGCAATAGACTTTTGTGAAATAAACCCCAAGCCATGTTCAATTTGTTGTCTCAGTTTTCGACAAAGTCATAAAAACATCATGATCTCTGAGTACTCTTTTTGACGCACTAATAACCTTTCCAATGCAGTGAAAGTACTGCAAATTTTCTCATGGCTGGGAATCGAGAAAACAACTTACATTGAGAATGTAAACTTTCCCTCAAAGTCAGGTTTTCTAGTATAAATAAAGAGAGAAGAATAACCAGACAATTGTTCAAGACTAACTCTAATCTTAAATTGCTCTTATACGACGACAAGGACAATCCGAAGAATCGAAATAGAAATAAAGCTTTTTCAGAGCATCGATTGTGAGAAAAAAATTAACATTTACCGATTATTTTAACGCCATTGTACACCAGGCAAAATGGGTTGTTATTCAGAGAACAATTCTGTGGGCAATTGTAAAATAAATGATGGTTTTACTGATAAGAACTGAATTTGTTCTACTGGTCGCCACGACTCCATGTTGTCTTCTCAAGAAAAAAAGAAACTGTTTGTCTACGTGTTCCTCTCGGGATTCTACTACACTGATCCCTTCACATTCATTTATCTATCTGGAGCTATTTCGAACAGGAGCTTTATACTAAATTTGATAGAGAAACATGTTTAAACTACAAAGATCGGAGACAACGTTTGATGGCTTGCCTTGGGGTGTCGTTATGGAAGCTTGCCCTGTCCGACTAATTGTAATCTTTTTACTCAGTCGTTTCTGGCTAAAGATAACAATGTCAACAGCCAAAAGTTCTGAAAGTTAGCGTTTGATCGTAGTTCGGAGCTTAGTTACCTAGCAGACGGTCAGTTTACGATATGCCTTTGATTAGAAAAGAAGCGATGATTCAGTCGCCAACTCGAAGAATCAATCCCGCGTCGACCCGCGGCTCGCGACGACTGCTGGTTTCGATGCGGAACAATTGGGTAGACGCAGTGAAACTATGGAAGATAAAGGATTTTTGAGATCACAAGTTGCTCTGTTGAAACTAAATTTGGGTTTAATTTCTGGAACTTTAAGCCAAGGAATTATGCTCTGCATCGAAAAGTCCCAAAGACTGAGAGGCTCGTCACTTCGTGCGCGTCTTTCCAAAACTTGGAGCGTATCTCGTGTTGTGAAATCGCTCCACGAGCATAGCGAAAAACATTACAAATGCAATTGTAAACAGACGTTCTTCTTATTTCATCAAAGTAATGCATTTGGCCAGTGGAAAACGGAGTAGCAAATGGATTTATTCATGATGAGCCTAATGATAATAATTGTAACCGCAGATAGAGGGAATGTGCATGAATAATACTAGGCGGAGTGAAGTGTTCCATCAGGTTTGATTACTTGTACAACCCAATTTACATTAAAACCATGCTGATCACTCAATAGTTTAAAGTCATGAGTCGTTTAGGAATTCCGGTACATTCAAGACAGTTATTCAAAACCTCGGACAGTAACATACATTGCGGGAAAAGTAGCAACTATTGTACAGCAGCCGACCTACCTGGTTGTGACGATGTTCCGTAAAGTATGTTTTCAATCCCAAACTTTAGTCTCCGGCTCGCGCTTGGCTCGCCAGTGTTTTCTCCTTGTTCGCTCGCAAGCGCGCTGTGTGTGGCCATCCCGTCCAAAGATGCTCCATATCCGGGAGTCGGGGTAGGGACAGGACAATTCCACGGTGAGTAAACACTCGAGCAGTGCAAAACAGGCACCGAAGCACAGTTGCAGTATATCAGGGGAGATGAGGTGAACATGCTGTGTTGGACGCGCGCTTACAATTGATATGACATGGCAGCTGTGATACCAAATAAGTCTGATGCTACTCTACTTACAGACCTCCCATATTATGAGATAATGCAGAGGCACGGATTGGCAGTAAATTGCACTTATCTTTGGCATCATCGTCTGCTTGAGGATATTAAAGTTTTTATTGTTATGTCACGGACATTCCAAATGCAGTCTTGATAACCGGATTGACAGCCGTGTTGAATGGAACACGCGGAGCGGAAATAACCAGATATCACCTTTTACGCATTCAGTTTTGTTAAAATACTACCTGAACCAACTGGTTTAATAAAAAGGTGCTAAACTGTGAATTTGTCGCCGTCAAAACTGCACTTCTCGAGCACCTGTCTTTTGTAAAACCTTGATCCTGCCATCTTGGCCCGCCCTGCTCAATCAACCGAGAAGCCTTATTTCCCTGGTTATTATCACACCATACCACTTAAATTCGTGTTTTCAAGTGGTCATATTTTATGAGTATCATATTTAGGTGTTGAAGAATCACTCCTAGCTGCAACAAATCCAAGGACATTTCTGTGAACTCGTGTAATCTAATTTGGCTGGAAAGCACTGATTGATAACAATCAATTGTAAAACATTGCTAATTAACAGCGTGTCGTGATATTTTCTCGCTTCGGTACTTTACGGTACATATTGAAAACATGGTTAGCTGTGCTTCTAGTTTGATTTGAAGTTTGATAAATACGGCGCCATTCTGACATTTAAGTCTCTTTTGCATGTGACAAACACCATAAACCAGTTGGTACAAAAGTACAACTTTAATAAAAAGCTATGTTTGTCCATGATTGACCCTTTCCTTCGTGATAAGCAAAACGCGCACGAAGCCAAAGATTTTTTCGCTTGCGATGCATTAAACACAGATCAAACAACACCATCGCGGGGACGACAAAATTGTTTTAAAATCGATAGTTTGGCAAAACAGTATTAAACAACACGGGCGTTTAAAGATGTAAATACCCTTTTTAAATTTTCATGAACACTGCAAACCCAGAAATGTGTTTAAATTCTCCTTTTTCATGACTAAAAGAAACGTAGTTGGTGCAATCACTCGTATTTGAGGACAGGTTAAGGGTTTGCCAAGTGACCGAGGATAGTTGATGGAAATTTTGGTTTAAAGTCGCTCTTTGTGGGTTTCGGTTGCTGTCCGGATAGAACGAGATCCACACAGCGTTTTAGTAAGCATTCTCACCTAGTTTGTTTAATTTGGGTATGGATTTTAATGAGCAAGTCAAAACTGTATAGGGAAAAGCGCATATTAAGGTCCGAAAATTAGCAAGGGTTTTAAAGGCCGCACAAAGATTTTAAGAAATACTCGCAGGAGTACTCCTGCATCTCTTGTCTAGCTTTTTAACTTTCAAAGAGTGCCAAAAATCACAATTCAAGAAAAATCCCAAATTTCATTTTATAAAATATTAAAAAAACAAATGGTACCATGCAAAAGTGCTGCTGAAGAGGTTTCATTTGAATGGTCACACCATAGGATTTCGTTGACAGACTTAAAAGTTGGAACTACATTACATGTCTCCATAATTGACTCTGGGAGTGAAAGGTCTAGAGACAAGTGGTCACTGATGATTTTACCACACGTGCGTCTTTTGTGATCTGACTATACCTAAATAGACCCACTCTGTAATAAGAGGAAACAGGATGTATTTTATGGTCTTTATGTATTTCCGGTATGGCAACATCAACTGGGGATAAAAGGTTTCGTTTTCTGAAATTGTGTTCATCGTTTTCTTCAAAATAACCATCTAATTTGAACCAAAAAAATTAGACAAATCTTCTAAAGCTGACTGACCTTTGCTCCATTTGCAACTTTGTCAAAACAGTACTTGTCTCAAGTGGTTTCATTTTAATAGTACAAATTCGTCTGATCACAGCTTTAACCATTCATGGATTTTGTGGATTTTACAGACTTCTCCCCCAGTCGTTCTACTGTACTTTGAGGCATGTAATGTCATTCAAACTTACATTTTGGGTCTCTGAATGAAACAAAAGATACTGAACAGTAATCATTCCGTATTCTTTATTCCTAAACTGTTTGTTATGATATTGTCAATTGTTGGTATTTTAATTTTCGTTTCAGTTAAATCTGGCGCTTCGGGGAAGGTACACATTTTAGGTTTAAGGGAAGAAATTTCACTGATCAAGCTAAGCTGTTATCGCAACACAACTCAAACCGTATAACCTGCACAAGGGATCTTCATATATGGTTGAACATCACTCTGAAATATGGCCATCTCCGATCCAATGAATGCTACTCATGAGCAAACGCCCGGCCTAACAAATTTAAAAAGAATGATTTACTCATTATATAAAAAAACAATTCAGGCTACAGATGCGGACGTGTCCCTGTTGACATTCTCTAAACCGCCTAACAAGACAAATTTGTTAATGTTTTAGCTTATTTATAATGCTTTTTAAAAGTATTATTTAATGAGTGATATTCATAAGATTCGGAAGCAGAAGTTTACTTATAAAGCAAAGCCAACACCTTTTTTCTTTTGATCAGTAGGAGTTTTCTGCTTGTCGGACGCATGTTTGACGAACTGTTTGTTTTACAGTGTGAATCGTTTTAATTCTTGCATGCATGAATTTTTACGTTTCTTGGTCGGATGTGAAAATATTTATTCAGTCTGCTAAAAAGCAGACGGGTGCTTACTCAACTTGAGCAAGACAGACCGAAAACAAGCTGAAACTAGATTGTTCGTCATGTTTTTTTGTCGGTCCGTTTTGCGTTTTAAGGATTGGTCATCTGTTCTATTTACTTATTTACCTAATCATTAATTATCAAATTAGTTTTCTGACCCAGCCAGGTCTGTAGAAGATCCGGCACACTTATAGTTTTAGGTTTACTTATTATCTTTTTTAGCTAGATTACATTGTACTGCATCTCCGCTATAAGACCAAATCGTTCTCTCGCTTATGATATGCTGAACTAACTCAAAATTAATCAAAACCAATAAATAAACGTTAAATGATGTAAAAATGTAAAAGTTATAGCAATAAACATTCTTTTTCTTCATTCAAAGGTACAAATATGCAAATTTCGAAAAACATGGCTGTCAAAATCTTGTTGCCATGGAAACATCAAGTCACGTGATCAATAAATTGTCATATCAAATTGTTGCCAGATAAATTTTAGGAAAAGTCAGAAAGTTTGATGGCGTTTGAATACATATTAAAGAAGTTATGGATGTTGAAAGTTACCGCGGGCACTTTGTGCCCCCCCCCCCGCCCCAGGCCGAATAGGGTTAAGGTTACAGTGTACCTTCGGGGGTGTCTCCAGTATAACAGCTCTAGCGTCTTAAGATTACACTTAATATACCTAAACCCAAATATCAAATTAAAGCTTATAAAGCTGGCTATCTAAATATGGAAACCATTTGGTAAGAAAATGAATTGTCGAATTTTTTACGACGTCTAAATTCGAACGTCCGAATCAGCTTTAAAACGCTATAACTCAAAGCGATTATTGTATTTTGCTAATTTGATTTGTTCTCGGGTTTCCGGACACGAAGCGCTAAAAAAACGTGTCGGCGATTTCCCATATTCAATTGCAATGAAAAGTTACAGAATATTTTCGAAAAAGGGAGAAAAAAAGTTGGAGTGATCGCACGGAAATGGCTCTTGACGAAAAAGTTTTCGGAAATAAGAAATTCGCCGACACGTTTTTGTTGATTATATGTTAGCCAAGCTTCTGTCCAAATTTGAGGAAAATCGAACAAATTCCCTTTGAGTTGTAGCTCTTTAAAGTGTCCCCTACAAGCGAAAAATTACTTTTGAGAAAACAGCGCTTAGAAAAACATATCGCTTCATAAACAAACTCCGCCCACAAAAGTTATACCGTCATTTCTCCGTCAATTTTCACTATTTTTCGATAATTTTTTTTGGATGAAAGTTCATTCTGTAAACTTTATTTTGACGCCAAAAAAAAATTTTCAATAAATTTTCGATCTGAAGGTACACTGTAACCTTAAAGGGCTAACTTTTAGTCTGTGATTTCCACAACGACTCATCAACTGCAGATTCCTTTCATGTGGACGAACAAACGTGCTCCTTCCCTTCTATCTTGCCGTTTCGATTTTTTAATTTTTGTTGCTGGTTACTGACGATCGTCTTTTTTAAAGATTGTTCTTCTTGTTTTTCCTCTTTCTTTGCTGCCTCGTGCCTCCACTTTGTCCTTCTGTTCTGGAACCAAACTTTAACCTGTGTTTCGGACAAACCCAACATGGCGCCGATCTGGAGCCGCTCCCGTTTAGTGACGTACTTGGTTGCTTGAAAACGCTTTTCCAGGCCTCGCCGCTGCAGCTGCGTGAAGACTGGGCGACACCAAGGACGGCTGGAAGGGCGCGTGTGTGGAGGAAAGGAGTGACGGGTAATGAAACTCAGATCTTGATTGCATGGGTATCGGTTGTGAATTTCATGGTGATCTGAAAACAAAAAATTAGACTATATTTATAAATGGCTTTCGTTCATTGTCTATCGCATACTAGCGTCGTTATCTAAACACGAAAAAGAAGTGTTAAACGGCGAGACGGAGGATTCACAAGTTTTATAAGTCAATTGTCACCATTATCACGAAAGCTTAACAACCGCAAAGCTAAGGCAGACATAATCAATCCAATGCACTCCAGATGTGTTGTTATATAGCTTATTAGTTACCTCCGGCTTAAAGTTAGAAGTAGCAGCTTTTTCGAGTTTAATAACTCTTTGGTATGTTTGGTATGTTTAAATGGATAACAGTGGAATGTGATATATGAAGCTGAATTCTTCTGAGCGCGATTACTACTTCAATCTCCAGTATCAGACTACAAGTTCTCCTTTCTTGCCCCACACATTTCTTATAGAAGTAGTGGGAAGAAGTTGTTAAAATATCAAGAGTATTCATCTTGGGTGAACATCATCCCTTAATTCTCATGACATCTCTGATTGACTAAGCATTGATATTACAAGGAGAAAATCACCATTGGAACATAGAAGAGTTAACGACCTCCAACTTTTAAAGTAATCCATCTTCACATTACTTCTTGCTAATACGTATAGGTAAAGCGGCTCGTGCAATTGGAGCTTTTTGAAAAACTCACTCGTGCAAATTAATCCCAAAGTAAACGAGAAAACCGCATGATTACTTTTTAATAATTACACATGAAAAAATTGCGTCATTTTTTTTTTTTGCCAAATTTTTTTTTGCAATCAATTTTTTTTGCACTGGTGTTACACTTTTGTTATACTTGAACTGCACTGCTCTTAGCCAATCAGAATTGAGTAATTTTTTCATGTATATTATTAACTTGGGTGCACCTCATTCGTGTAGAATGTATATTAAGTAATAGATCAAACATGAGGAAGAGTGTTTCATCAGGATTTCAAAACACTGAGAATAGGGTTGGAAAAACGAGGCGCAGCCAAGTTTTTTAACCAACTTCGAGTGTTTGCGTACCTGATAAAACACTCTTTCGAGTGTTTGATAAAGGTTCTCAAACTGATCATTAAAAGAGACACTAAAGAGAAAAAGAGGGAATAAAATCGCTAATATCGTTGCCAATTAAGATCAGGTTTGCAAAACACCGTCACGTTCAAACTTGATGAATTATTACGAGCTACCATTCCTCTGATTCCTACCCAACAACGCTTCTATAAGACCCTATAACCGTGAATTCCATAAATGTGAACATTGAGTTTATGTAGGTTACTATGAGCATAACTGTCATAAACACAATTTTGTAATAAGATGCATAGATCCTGTTATTTGTAACTGAATTGAACAGGACTGACATGAAGTTTTAAGAGACTGGAATTGGCGACATAAGGACCTATGTTTGTTTCTACTGGGTTTTTGTGGGATATAATTTTTTAATAACAGTAGTTTTGAGTAAACAAATAAGAATAAAAATAGGCGCTATCAGAGAACGACGTTTCGACGACTCATGCATGCCCATCATTTTCAAATTCTAAGACTGGAGTTGATCGCATAATTAATTAATCTACTCTTAAAATTTAAAATTTGATGGCTGAAAGAGTCGTCGAAACGTCGTTCTCTGATATATTTATCGCTTGTTTTTATTCTTATTTTTTTCTCGCATCAATAAAATAATTCGCACACCGTATATTATACAGCAAGTGAATCTCTTTGACAGTTACTCCAGTAGGCGACCATCTGAGTGTTTTGTCACCCTGTTTGGGTCAATTCTTGATTTAAAAACATTCAGTGTGTTAAGCTGCCACCCGTCAAATTTCAAACAGTTCTTAGTTGAACGCTCTTGCAGTAATCTCCCATAATCAACTACTTGGCAATAAGCTAAAATTTTGTTTTTAAGGACAAACATTTTTCTTGGACAAACATTTGCTTAGAACCTAATCAGTAAGTCACATTTTTCTGACGTGCGGCCATCTTTAGTTATTCCCGAGAAAATTAAATAAATTGTAGCTCGCTTTAAAGCACACCAGTTCATAGCCATGGTGTTATATATACTAGAATAAGCAACCTTAAGCCTGTTATTTATTTATTTATTTATTTTAATCCTTGTGCGATGATGACCCCTTTACCAAGTATAGAGGTAAATGTAGATCAAAGATTTATTTATATTATTTAATATTTATTTTATATGCGTTTATACATCTGAATTCAAACGTGGCAGAAAATTAAAAGGAAAATTTATTTTCAAAAGTATTGGAAAACAAACATCACCACACGAACAGTTCAAGGATTCCTTCCATAGAATCTTAAGAGCTGAGTTTTGGCAGGGTTAACGAAATAAGTAGTGAAACTTACTCTGGCTTATGAGTTATCCTTCCAAACTTATTATTAAAAAACTCTTAAAGTGGCACGACCTAGTCTACCTCCAACATCGCCTAAAATGTGTTCTTCCGACGGGCACCTAAGGGGTTGAAACGGTCATATCTAAAATTATATGTTTCGCATTGGTGATGCCAAAAGACGTGCAAAACGTCCGAACATTTTGGGGGTCGTGTTACTATCAATTTCATGTCCATGAGGCGAAAAAGAGGTTTTCCCAGGACAGATTAATAAAAGTGACTCATTTAGTCGACAGGCTGTACGGAAAACAATAGGCTCTTAGTAAGCGGGTCGAGGTCTTTTGCCAACTCCCAGAGTCAATTACATATGGAGACATGCAATGTGGTTCTAACGTTTCATCCTGTGGACGAAATCCTATGGTGTGACCATTCAAATGAAATCCCTTCGGCAGTACTTTTGCATGGTACCATTTGTTTTTCAATATTTTAGAAAATCAAATTTGAGATTTTCTTGAATTTTGATTTTTGGCACTCTTGGGACAACTGAGTTAAAGGGATAATTCTTCAGTGATGTCATTGCACTCAGGCATTATAGCACATAGTGTAATAGTATTATTGAGAAATAAGAATGCACGAACGTTTAAATATAGAACAGCACAAAAACTGTTAATTTAGAACAACACAGCAGATCAAAAGAAAAGAACATATCATCTGTTTTCAATCCCTTCATATCGTGAAGAAATCAATGACATGAGATATTGGTACGAGTTCTCGCATCTTCCCGATAACAATTAAATGTATTAAAAACAGATTTCGCTTCGAAGAGGGATTATATTGAGTGTCGTTTTGTAATGTACAAAAACGTTTTTAACACGCAATTTTGTGTCCGGCTAAGAAAGACCTGTCGAAATCGGGGTGTGACTGTGTTGAACAGTTAGAGAACGCGAGAAGTCACTTGCAACAAGTCCAACTTTAATGTTTTATCTCGTCTATAAATCTGTTTCGTGCCCATGCCAAGATTCTTTTACTGGTATTTATTAAGTTTATTTCTCATATCTGATTAAACTCCTACGCGATGTCAACGTATAAATCAAAGGTAACTTCACACTCACTCACTTATCCACCAACAACGAGCCAGCTATTTTTAATTTTTTGACGATGATTGCAGGAAAGTGAAACATTTCAATATTTGATTGCAAAATAACAGCGTTTTTAAAGGAAAATAAAAACATCGTGACTTTGTCAAGTCGCGGATATATATAGAAAGAAGTCAAGAGTTATTTAAACTTTGCAAGGGCTGGCTATCTAGTTAACCCTTAACTCCCAAGAGTGCCAAAAATCAAATTTCAAGAAAAATTGCAAATTTCATTTTATAAAATATTGAAAAACAAATGGTACCATGCAAAAGTACTGCTGAAGAGGTTTCATTTGAATGGTCACACCATAGGATTTCATCCACAGACTCAAAAGTTAGAACTGCACTACATGTCTCCATAGTGGACTCTGGGACTGAAATCAGTACTACCTCGGGTCTACCTTCTATTCTGTAATCTTCTATTCTGTAATCGAACTGAAACTAAACCCAGGAAATGATAAGAGAATGTTTATCTTCTCAGTTTTAATAGCCTGACTGGCCCAAGTGAGATATAACTTGGTTCTGAGTTGAATATCTGTCTTCGCTAACTAAGAGTAAAACATCCAGTTTTTTGCTGTTTGTTGTGTTAACGATAAAATCTTATCTGATCCAAGAATACAATACACTTTTTGAAAAATCCGAGTTTTATGCCCGAGTTCGAAAAAAAAAAACCGTTTTACTGCATTTGAAGTTCAATCTTTACTGCTGAAAATATCAGATTACACTATTTATGAGAACGTTGAGGCTGGTATTGACCAAAATTGTAAGAATGTGCTGAGAACATACCCAGGTTGAGATTTTGTAAAGAACGTCTTTATTTTAATTTGTCCTAGTTTTATTTTTACAACGAGCAAACTAAAAGTAAATTTACACGGTCCAACTGAGACCAAAATGATGGAGTGTTTTGAACGTTGCAGGTCATTTTCCAAACATATGTTAAACAATTTGGAAATCGTTAGAACGTGGCCTATTTTATTTTTTATTTTGACTTAGAAATATGATTTACTGAAATACTATCATAGCTTTTTAAGAACCCTGTAAGCCGGTTCAAATCGCCCCGAAAAAATAATAACGTTCAGTCCCAGCTTAAAACGTAGTTTTCTTAACCCTTTCACTCCCAAGAGTGCCAAACATCAAAATTCAAGAAAAATCCCAAAATTCATTTTGTAAAATATTGAAAAACAAATGGTACCATGCAAAAGTACTGTTTCATTTGAATGGTCACACCATAGGATTTCATCAACAGACTCAAAAGTTAGAACAAATGGTACCATGCAAAAGTACTGCTGAAGAGGTTTCATTTGAATGGTCACACCATAGGATTTCATCCAAAGACTGCAAAGTTAGAACTACATTACATGTCTCCATATTTGACTCTGGGAGTGAAAGGGTTAATGACATAGAAATTTAGTGTGGTGTAATTTTAATATAACACTGTTATATAGAACCAGGTAAGTCATGCCTGGATTGGACCACTCTTAACTTTGCTACCCACGACTGGAACACACTTGACTCTACTTTAAGCTAGGGAAGCTCCTTCGCCGTCCATTTTTAAGATTGGTCTTTCTAAAGTCGTCTTGTAGTTGTGTCATAGTTGTGTCTCTGTATTTTGACTACTTTTATAAATATATATATTTTACCTGGGTTGCGGTAATCAGTTCACTGTCTTTTTGCTTTTCGTCATTTCGCTTTATCGAAAGGCTAACTAAAGACTCTATCCTGATTCCATAAGCCTCTAAGCCTCTAAAAAATGAAACTCAAATTACCTTGAAAAGTCATTTTGGTCTATAATGATCACTTGCCATAAATCTAACCCTAAATGTACCGAGTTATCTGCAACGTTTTATAGCGATAAACTCATAAACAACGACCTGCTATAATGCAAGCCGAGAGAAATGCATTTTAGCAGTCTGGATTCAAGATTTACTTACAGTATCTAAAATTGTTTTGTCGTGATCGCAGCATGCGTGATATAGCTCACATTGGATTCCTTGAAATACATATTGTTTATGGTTTATAGTCATAATGCCCTTAAAATGATAATACTATTAACACTTTTTGTGGCTCAACATTATAAAAACACTTACTGCATGCAGGGTCTTATAGATACAGTTACATGAAATGGCTAATCGAGGGTTATTCACTGCTTTTAACCTTATTCAATACGCACTTTCAAAAAAAAGTTCTATTGGCTTGCTCTTGAAAAGCGGAACAGTATTTATAAGTGCAATAACAATAATAATTAAATAAAATAACAAGAATTTATTAATGTCAAATCAGTATTTGTATAACTTCTTGTTGACTACTGTTTCCAATGCAACATTAAGTTTGCACTTCAAGTCCCGAAATCTATTCACGGGGAATATAAATTTAAGCAAATTTTACTTGACTCTAGAATAGAAACTTATCCTCGAAGGCAGGTTTTCCTGCACAAATAAAAAAGAAAAATAACCAGACAATATTTCAAAACTTAGCTCTTATGAATTGCTCTCACGTCGCGACAGCACTTTAAGAATCGAAATGAAGCTTTTTTTTTAAAAAAAAAAAAAACATCCATGATGGTGTAATTTTGATTAGTATCTTAACGCTATCGTGTACCTACAACCAGGCAAATCGGGTTTGTTCTTCGGAGAATAATTCTATGCGCAATTTCAAACAATAAACGATGGGAGTTTTTAGAATAAGAAATCAGGTTTTTTTTGTATGTTTTTGTACACGTCGCCACGATTCTAAGTTGTCTTCTTAAGAAAACAATATTGTTCCTCTACGTGCTCCTACTCTGACCTTGTCACATTCATATAACCATGCATAATAACAATATCAAACAACATGTTTAACCCTTTAACGCCCATTAGAGTGCCAAAAATCAAAATTGAAGAAAAATCCTAAATTGCATTTTGTAAAATGTTGGAAAACAAATGGCACCATGCAAAAGTACTGCTGAAGAGGTTTCATTTGAATGGTCACACCATAGGATTTCGTTGACAGACTCAAAAGTTAGAACTACATTTATACATGTCTCCATTATTAACACTGGGAGTGATAGGGTTAAACCACAAAGATGGAAGTCAGAGCGCCAACCGCAATGTTTTGAGGAAGGACACTGAAGACAGCCTTGCATAAAGTGTCACCATTATGGAAACTAGTCCATCAAATTGGCATCACTTTCCCCAGTCGTTTTCGGGCCAAAATGTTTTGCAAGTTACTGTTTGATCGTAGTTCAGTGGTTAGTTACCTAGAAGCCAGTTTTCGAAATGGCTTTGATTTAGTAGAAGTACCGCTAGCGCCGGATATTAGAACTCATGGTTGAGTTGTCAACTCGAAGAACTTGATCAACCCTTCGGATCGCGACCACTCGGTGGTTCCGACGCGGAACAACTGGAAAGACGCAGTGAAACTATCGTAGATGAAGCCGGATTCTAAAGTTCACAATTTGAGATCTCGATGCCATGAAAATTTTCTGAAGTCTTAGGAAACTAAATAACAGCTATTTTTTTTAATAAGGTCTGCGACTCAAGGTCTAGAATTGTCCTTTCCTTCGAAGAGTCCCAAAGAATGAGTCCTGATCGTCGTGCGTTCCTAAAACTTTGTACGTTTCTCGTGTTCCTCGTCTTCCTCGAATTGCTAGCGGATATTAGAACTCATGACTGAGATGTCAACTTAAGACATTGAAGATGAAGCGTTCTAAAGATCACATTTTTAGCCCTCGATGCCATGAAAATTTTTCTAAGTCTTCTAAACTAAATGTGACCAACAGCAATTGTCCTTTTCTTCGACGATTCTCAAAGACTATTAAGTCCTGATCATCGTGCGCGTCTTCTCAAAACTTTACATGCGTTTCTCGTGTTCCTCGCTTCCTCGAATCACTGGCGGATATTAGAATTCAGGATTGAGTTGTCAACTCGAAGAATCAACCCTTCGGCTCACGACCACTGGTGGTTCTGATGTTGAACAATTGGGAAGACGCATAGAAACTATCGAAGATGAAGCGTTCTAAAGATCACAGTTTGAGCCCTCGATGCCATGGACATTTTCTAAGTCTTCTTAAACTAAACGTGAGCTTAACGGTTCTGCGACTCTAGGTCTTAGAATTGTCCTTTGCTTGGAAGAGGCTCAAAGAGTAAGTCCTGATCATCGCGCGTGTCTTTCCAAAACTTTGTGCGTTTCTCGTGTTCCTCGTTTACTCGAATTGCTCAACGTGCATAGCGCTTAAAAAACGCTTATAGCCAGGAACAGTCGCCAAATACGGCAGAAAAAACATTACAAATGAAATCACTTATCTCAGCAACAAAGCAATGAATTTCGCCGGTGGATAAAAGGCTTGTTCACGACCGAGGAACCCAATTCACGAATTAAGGTAACCGCAGAGAGATCAAGTAATAAGCGATGTGAATGAATTGACCGAGTAAATTGAAGTGTTTCTGTTGTAATAAGGAAATGTTTGATAAGGTTTGATTCCCTGTACCGATCCAATTTAAATTGAAAGCCATGACTGTACAATAAACCATTGTGGTCAATTTAATTGAACATTTGTACTGAACCCACAAATTGTGAGAACACCGTACAACAAGTATTGATACTATTGTACAAAGCCATACTATGAATAGCAGCCGACCTACCTACTTGGGAAGATGCTCCGTAAAGTATGTTTTCAATACCAAACTTTAGTCTCCTGCTCGCGCTTGGCTCGCCAGTGTTTTCTCCTTGTTCTCTCGCAAGCGCGCTGTGTGTGGCCATCCCGTCCAAAGATGCTCCATATCCGGGAGTCGGGGTAGGGACAGAACAATTCCACGGTGAGTAAACACTCGAGCAGTGCAGAACAGGTACCGAAGCACAGTTGCAGTATATTAGGGGAGATGAGTTGAACATGCTGTGTTGGACGCAAGCTTACAACTCAAATGACATGCCAGCTCTAACGCCAAAAAAGTCTGATGCTACTTTGACTTACAGACCTCCCATATTATGAGATAATGCCGAGGCAGTAAATTGCACTTATCTTTGGCATCATCGTCTGCTTGAGGATATTAAAGTTTTTATTGTTATGTCACGGACATTCCAAACGCAGGCTTGATAACCGGATTTGACAACCGCGTTGAATGGAACACGCGCTGCAGAAATAACAAGAAATCACTTTTTACGCATTCAGTTTGCTAAAATACCACCTGAACCAACAGGTTTAATAAAAAGGTGCTAAACTGTGAATTTGTCGTCGTCAAAACTGCACTTCTCGGGCACCTGTCCTTTGTAAAACCTTGATCCTGCCATCTTGGCCCGCCCTGCTCAATCAATCGAGAAGCCTTATTTCCCTGGTTATTATCACATCATACCACTTAAATTCATGTTTTCAAAGGGTCATATTTTATGAGTATCATATTTAGGTGTTGAAGAATCACTCCTACCTGCAACAAATCCAAGAACATTTCTGTGAGTTCATGTAATCTAATATGGCTCGAAAGCATTGCTTGATAACAATCAATTGTAACTCTCCGCATTCCTCATAATTAGCGTCCCGTGTATTTCACAGCCGTATTTGACTGAAGGGTCAGACCCTGTGTGAAAAACTTGGTTTTTAATAGCTGTACTTTTATTATGATTTCAAGTTTGATAATTACGGCGCCATTCTGTCGCCTTAGTCTCCTTTACATGTGACAAACACCATAAGCCATTCAGTGTAAAAGTACAACTTCAATCTGCCTTGAAGAAGCTATGCGATTATCCCCCTTTCTTCGCGAGAAGCAAAACACGCGCACAGCCAAAATTGTCGCTAGCGTGCACCAGAATCAGTAGAATAGGGAAAATTCGCCCGCGATCGCAACTCCAGTAATTTGGCTCTGTAAGTGAATTCCTAAAGTCTACTTTTTAAAAGAAAGCTCCCGAACAGTTATTTTATGCGTTGCTCTTTGTTTCTTAACATTTGCAACATGAAATTTGTTTGGTTTTGTTTTGTCCTTAAACACCTTTAGAGGGTACAAATGGGATTTCTTAGTATTGCATTGCGCATCACTAATGCGCATTATTTCCTGCGCAATTCTCACACGCCGCACGAGCTCGTGCACATCCCGAACCATGCAACCGCAAAAGGGTTTCAGCCAAGGTCGCGAAATTTATAAGCGGTTATCTACTTTTATTGCATAATTATTATTTTTGATGAATCACCTATTAAAAGGGAAGAGATTTCACTGATCAAGTTAAGGATTTATCAAAACACAACCCTAACCCTAAAACCTCAATGATCTCCATGCATCAGAACATTACTCTCAAATAATGAAATATGGTTATCTCTCATTCAATGAACTACAAAGTCCTAGCCAGATAATTTAGTTAAAACTCCAAAATCCGAAATAATTCAGGATAGAGCTGCTGATGTGCACCGTTTACATTCTCTCGGCACTGACCTAAAAATACAACTTTGTTATTCAGCTTAGTTATAATGTTCTTTTAAAGAAGTGATAGTCGTAAGTGCGTTACATGACGCAGATGTTTTCGTCGGTCCGTCTCCCGTTGTAAGGATTGGTCATCTGTTTTATCTGTTTATCTATTTACTTTCTTAATCATTAAGTTATTTTTCTGATCCGGGTCCGTAACTAAAAGATCCGGAATAGTTTCAGGTTTGCTTATCCAAAGAACCGAATTACGTTGTTATCTTAGCAAAACTGCCTGTCATTATTTAGTCAACTATCATATTTGTCAGTTTATCATGCGACGCTTTTTTATTTACCTGTCAATGTAGTAACCTATCATGTTTCTTGGTTCCATATTTTAAACTTTTTAAATTGTAACGATATTAACGTAAATACTCATTTTTATTTTAGCCCCCGTCGAAGGTTTGTGTTTCAAACCGAAATATCGGGCACAATATATATATATTTTATTTTACTTTATTTTTCTTGCCTCAATCTTTTCTCCGCCGTAAGGATCAGTTTGCCGTGTTATTTTACATAAATCCCGGGGCTAAATATATACATCATATTTTAGTTTAATTTGTTCTTTTGCCTCTTTCTCCGCTGTAAGGATAAGTTTTCCTTGTTGATTTTACATATGCTACTTGTTCCTGTACCGTTTTTATTAAGCTTCATTACCATCATATTAATCTATGATTAGTGTTTCTTCCTTTATCAATTGTATTTTTTTTTTGTAATGTAGAGTGTATCTTTTGAATTTACCGATCCGTTCATGGACCCTTGGCGCGCAGTCCAAGCTCTAACACGGGTGATTTAGATCGGTTTCAGATCCTCTTTTTAGATCCTCCTTTCACGTCTTCGCGCACTTCGCGCTTGACTGTTCCCCACTCTCCTTATTACACTTGTTGCGCCTGTCACACACTATTTTGCGCCTGTCACGCATGCTATCTTGACGCTTATAGCAACGACACCAAATGAATAACTGCAAGTTGAACTTTTAGTCTGTAATATCTATAATGAATTCCTTGCTCACGGACGAGCAAACTTCCTCATTTCTTTCCTTCCTATCGTTCTGATTCTTTGTTTCTTGTTGGTGGTTATCACCTTTTGTCTTTTTTAAGGCTTGTTCTTCTTGTTCTTCCTCTTTCTTTGCCGCCTCGTGCCTCCACTTTGTCCTTCTGTTCTGAAACCAAACTTTAACCTGTGTTTCGGACAAACCCAACATGGCGCCGATCTGAAGCCTCTCCCGTTTAGTGACGTAATTGGTTGCTTGGAAACGCTTTTCAAGGCCTTGTCGCTGCAGCTGCGTGAAGACTGGGCGACACCAAGGACGGGTAGAAGTGCGCATGTGCGGATAGAAGGGCTTAAAGGTAATGAAACTCATGTCTTGACTGCATGGGAATTTGTTGTGAAATTTATGGTGATCTGAAAACATGAACACGTGATACGGATAGTTAGTTGTGGCCTGATAAAATGACTTTAATTCATGGTTTTCACTTACGTCATATCATAATTCAGAAGCATTAAACAACAGATTTCGATTCCAAAATGTTTATGGACTTGTAGAGAGTTTAAAACTACACATCTGGGCCAAATTTTGAAGCGCAAAAGCATTTCGTTCAAGAGTTATAGGTGAACGAGTATTAGGCATTTTTAGTGAGAAATGTATGGAGCGGCCATCTTGGTGGTAGGGACATGTCCACCAACATGGCGGCCAAAAATTCAAAGTCTTAATAACACCAAAAATCAAATCACAAAATATTGTATTCACTATAAGTGCCATTCAATCGACTTATAAGCATCTATAATTCAAAAATAACTTTCAACTGGTTCAATTTTGTTTATTTTCACGGCTTATCTGAAATAGCGTGACGAATTGCGTGACACATTTAAAACCTTTATAAATAGGAAGCAAAACATCGTTAAAACCTGAAACTTTTTGTGAAAGATTATAACACTGGTATCCACATACCATGTTAGAAACAGCTTTGTAGGACGTATACTTTAGATTTTTTAATTTTTATGACGTCACGTGAAAACCAAGAATAAGATGCGAAAGCAACACCGCTCATAACAACCCAGGCCATGCAAATTTTGACCAAATTCCATGCATAATAAGGGCCCGACAAAAAAAAAAACGGAATTACCATTTGAAGATTTAACTATAACAGTCATTAGCAACCGGTTTCCACAGATAAATGTCTTGAATTAACAACCACAGCCCTCTTTCATCGCCTAACGGCTTCGGAAAACGTCGCAAAAGAGACGTTTGAGAATGTATAAGTTTTATAAGACAATTATCACTCTTAACACGATAGTTTGCCGACCGCAAAATCCAGGCACACATATAAAGCTCTCTAGTTGTGTTGTTAGCTTATTAATTGCATCCGATCCGGCTTTATTTTAAGTCACAAACGTTTTACAAGAATTAACTAAATAACTGACCTCTTAATACACTAAAAAGGCATGTGTGGAATGTGATAAAGGAAACAATGGACTGCCCTAAGCTACAGCAGTTATCCTAACCCTTTCACTCTCAGAGTCAATTATGGAGACATGTAGTGTAGTTCTAACTTTTGAGTCTGTAGACAAAATCCTATGGTGTGACCATTCAAACGAAACCTCTTCGGCAGTGCTTTTGCATGGTACCATTTGTTTTTCAATATTTTATAAAATGAAATTTGGGATTTTTCTTGAATTTTGAATTTTGGCACTCTTGGGAGTTAATATGTTAAACACAACACCATAATCGTTAGCTAGACCGTCTGACGTGATGAGCGCTCAAAACGAGAAAGATGCGGACACGGTTGTTAAGCTGAATTATACTCTTTTTACAGAGGTTTACACAATGTAGTATTCTTTATCGTTATGGCACTGACGTACACGAGAGCAGAACCCATTTATTAGGCAGAGAACTGAGAGAATAGAGCTCCGGCTGAGCAAAGAATAGCGTTTTGGGGTTTAGAACTGATCTACAGTCATTAGGGTTAAGTACTGATTTTAAAAAGGGGTTAGCTTTCATTTATTGTTATGGGTAACTCTATAAATATATTAACGATAACAGCCTACCTCCGGAAGCTGGCGCTCGTTGGTGTAGTGAACGACTAGGGTTCAAGTCATACACAATTCGGATCTTTTCCCTAAGTTTACTCTGAAGTGTGAAATACGTTTTACTTCATGTACTGAAAATTTAGGGGAGGGAAAAGTCAGTTTGAGACATGGAAATCAGTGATGACCTATTTATTACCAGCCTTATAAGTCCAGAAAAATCCTATTAAATGGCATGACCTACCCCCCAACGTTACCGAAAATGTTTCAGTTGCTCACCTGAAATAATTTCGATACTGCACAGTATATACCGTTTTAAAAAATTCAGTTTTCAAAAATTATTTTGCGAAAGTACACTTGTTGCAAGTGACGTTTTTGAGAGGTCTTTCTCTCCCTGATACAATTAGAAATAAAAATTGCGTGTTAAAAACGCTACAAAGTTGTAATTAATATAATTCGTCTTTTAGGCGAGATCTGATCAATACTCCGATCTTTGAAAGATCAGAGATTTTGCAAGATCTCATGTGGTTGTAATTGAATTCTTCATGATATCAAAGGATTGAATTCAGTTCGATGTTAAGTTTCTTTTTGCATTTCACTGATAAATTTGAAAACCAAAGGATAATTCTGTTGCACTGTTTTTAGAAATTAACCGTTTTAATACTTTTCTTTATGCTAAGCAAGTTCACGTTTTATCAAATCGACGTGGCTATGGGCATGTTCTCTTTCATTACTGATAGACATTTCACTGTGCGCTATAATCCCTGTAAGTGCAATGACCTCTTGAAGAATTAATGAGTTGACAAAAGACCTTCGACCCTCTTAGTGAGATCCCATTGTTTTCTGTGCAATTTGTCATTTAAAATTATCGCTTTATTTAATCTCTCATGGGAAAACTTCATTTTGGTCTTGCCATATGGCCCTCAATAAAAATGCCTGAAATTTGCGGTGGAATAAATAAATTTTGGGGCGTCTTTCGCCGGCACTACTGCAGTAAGGCAAACAGTACCAAATAATCTTTTATTGCGGGTATGACAGTAAAATACTTTTTCGTTTCCTTCAGTTATGTGTAGCATGAATTTCAATTCTCGGTAACGAATGCGGATATTTCGCAAAATAAACGACATTTTAATAGATTGTTTTTTTTTTATTGTTTGTTTTTTTAGGGGGGAGGATGCAGTTGAGAAATCTATTTCTCACACAATTTCTTTGCTTGTTCACGTTTCTCATCCATGTTGTTTATTTTTAGTGTTTTATCTTGTGTGGTAATGGATATGTTTCATGCCCTTACCAGCTTTATTCCTCATATCTGATTTTAACTCCTACGCGATATCACAAAGGTAACTTCTCAATACTCATTTACAACAATCTATTTTGAATTAGTCGACGGCCAGATACCATCGCAGCTAAGAGAAACATTTCAACTTTCGATTGAAAAATATTAAACTGCGTCGGAAGAGAAATAAAGGAATCGTGACTGTGTTATCAGAAAACTGATTCTCGCGTAAAACATTTTGAAACAATAATAAACATGTTATAAAGGCAAGGCGTGGTAAGGCTACGGGGGTATATGGAACGGGGTCAAGAGTTATTAAACGTTGCGAGGGCTGGCCGTATCAAGTTAAGACAATAGATGCTTGTTATTTTGCAATCGAACTGAAACTAAACCCAATCACTGTTTGTCTTTTCGCTATGAATATGGCTGAAGATAACTGACCGATTGAAAGTATTTAATCAGAAAAGACTGTTTTTGTTGATTAAATATAACTATTTATTGTTCCTTTTGTTAATAAAAACCCGGCTGACCCAAGAGCGAATTTAGAGATGCCTACTGTCTAGAATTTTACAAACGATGCTGCTCTGTTGATGTCTAAGAGAAAGGACTCTGATCTCCAAGTCCGCAATGTAGAAAAGGTTGCTGTCTTCCTTTCCGTTTTCTTTCTCCTGTTTTATTGTCAGGCTGATTGGAGTTAATAAACCCTTGTCTTAAAAGCATTGATGGTGTAATTTTCATCAACCATGTTTTAACCATTATCGAATCCCAAAGTCAATTGTGGAGACATATAGTGTAGTTCTAACTTGTCAGTCTGTCGACGAAATCCTATGGTGTGACCATTCAAATGATACCTCTTCAGCAGTACTTTTGCGTGGTACCATATGTTTTAAAATATTTTGCAAAATGAAATTTGGGGATTTTTCTTGATTTTGATCTTTGGTACTCATGGGAGTTAAAGGGTTGAGGTAGATATAGAACCAGTAGAAAAACACGGATATAATTTGCGGTTAGTTTCAGTTGACGGAGTTTTAAGCCATCTAGTCCTAAATGCCCATGGAAGATGCTAAATCAGAGTTCGTAATTACATTTGTAATGTAAACTATCACACGTCATTTAATACGAGGATAAGCGGTAGACTGAAATCATCACAATTATCACCAAGCAATAACGGAACCTTACATTAAAATTAATTTTATTTCTTGAAGGGTCTTCATATAGATTCCTTTTAAAGGACCTATTTATTTGAATAGAGTGTTTTGTTGTTAGTACCGAACATTGACTGACTCATGAAGGCCGTCATTTTGCACATCAAACATGGGTTTCACCTTGTTCAATTCGTTTCCATATCAAAGGCTACTAATTATAATCTAATAATGTACTTTTAAGTGCAAAAAATAAAACAATAAAATAAAATGAACGCAAAACTTCGAGTTCTGTTTAGAAAAGAAAACCGCAAAACAAAAACACGCATCTCAGTTTGGTGCCAAAATTGATGTTCGCAGGTAACTCAAATAGAGTGTACGGTTACCGTATTTTCTATAAGTTGCACAGTTTACATGCTTCCAAGTGAAAAACGTACGGGGAAGCGGGTTACCTTTCAAAATTTTCTCCCAGTTGAAGAAAAGGAATAATAACTCAATAGCATCGTCCTTTGAATGTCACGCTTAAGAATTTAGGCATACTGTTTTCAATTGAACGGAACTTCGCGGAACTTCGTCCACTCTGGCTCAAGAAGGTGAAAATCACTGAGAGGAATGTTCTGCTCAGTATTGAACTACCTTTTAGTTATGTGGTTAAACGTTTTTTGTTCTAAACCATTTGGGCTCAAAAGTTCAAAACTGAGAGCTACTCGCGATAAGCCACTGATTTGTCCAAAGCCGATGATGCCCGGTTCAACATTTGTTGGTCAACAGATATTTCGACTACTGTTGTTCAACAAATTTTAAACCTCAACATGTCGGAAGGTTGTTGAACGAGGTGATAGAGACAGGCTCTTTTCCAACTTAGTGTTCAACGACGACATAAAATGTTTATGTGAATGTGTCTCAGTACTCATTCAACCGTTCAACATTTGTTGAGCAACAAATATTGAACCATGTTGATTGAACCGAGAATCATTCGCTTCTTTTTAGTACCCTCGAACGTCTTCAGTTAGACTTCTTATACGTACACCAAAGGGATGTAGACACAAGTGTCCGCAATCAAGAGGAAATGATCTAATACAATACAAACCATATGAACACGAAGCTATAAGATAGATGGTCGTATGATAGAGGTGTAGGGATTGTATGAATTGTGGTATCTTTGGGACTACAAGAACTATCCGTAATAAAGAGGTGTCCGTATTATGGAGGTGTCCGTAAGGAGAGGTTCGACTGTACCAGGCTCTGCAATGCAACCAAGTTTATATCGGCATCCTCAGTCTGCCCCGTGAATAGAAAGGTGCATGAATTAGTTGATTTAGGAATAGAAAAAGTTAACACCGAAAGTTTTTATGGATAAATAAACAGAAACAAGATAACCAGACAGTTTTACAACTGATCACTAACTCTCGATTAATTATTGATGAATCTTTTGCTCTAAACAACCACAAAGAATCGAAATGGACGCATGATGGTGATAAATACATTATTTTAGCGTCCTACATGTGTGTAGAAAATGAAAAAGAACAGAACAGATTTATACTTCCGTACCAAACAATTCGTATTGTGCACGTCTCTACAACTCCATGATGTCTCTGAAGAGAAACAACTGTTCGTTTACCTGCTGTTCTGATCTTGTCACATTCAACCACCCATATATGCGTAAAACGCTAGTCCATCGAAGTGTTACTGAATCTGTTGATCGAGTGAATTGATTTCTTGCTAAGGAATACATCGGAGTGAATAGCTAAACTATTTGTCAGTGTTTCTTTGTGACCTCATGCAGATACGCGAGAGCGCAACGGTTTTTTCAGTTAGCAAAGTGTCGAGCATGGTTAGGATTTTCTCATGCATGGCAATTCAATCTAGAGCAACCTTTCTGGTCTTTCAAAGTCGTTGTTATGAAATAAGTCAATCGATCATCTAATTGTGGTTTTGGGGATGTAAATATTTCTCTTAACAGTCAAGGATTTGTCAGTTTTCTTCAAGTTACCGAGCGTAACCAAGCCGGGTGAGTTCGCAATCATGATGGATTTGATCAAATGTCTTGTAGCTTTACCTGACTTATAGTGACCCCTTATATATTGTGGTATAAATGCGAACCAATTCTGGTGTCGGACGCAAGAGAGCGACGCAGTCTGAACTGAAGAAAATAAAGGATTCGTAAGATAGCAAGCCGCCGGGTAGTCCTCGATTCTTAAAGGCATCAGTTTCTGAATACCTTCTGGAAGTGAAAGTGTGATTTTCTGCGACTTCTGGGCTGCGAACGAACTGCCGGCTGCTTCGAACTCGGAGTCCTGACGTGGCAAGAAGCGCTTAGATTAGTACAGGATAAGTCTTCAATGCAAAAATAAAGCATTTTAAATGAAATGCTAAACACTTATTTATCTAATCTTATCAAAGCAATAAATTTCACCGGTGGATAAAATATGTTCACCCTGAAGAATCTAATCTGAATGGTAAAGGCACAGAGAAATCAAGTAATATAATAAACCGGATCAGTTCATGATGCATGATATTGTAGAAAGGAAATGTTTGATTAATAGATTTCCTGCACAATCCAATTTAACTATCAAAATAAACCATGCTGATCCGTCAATAGAAACGTCTTCTGTCGAATTCTGCAAGACACCTGGCAACTAATTTCAAGGACAGTTTTGTACCTTACTGAACCGCTAGTGTAGGCTGTTTCAGGCTTCAGATAGTGAGAAACAACGTCAAGAATAAACCCTGAGCATTAGGTTTTTATTAGCAGCCTACCTGGTTTCGAAGATGCTCCGTAAAGTACGTTTTCAATCCCAAACTTTAGTCTCCGGCTCGCGCTTAGCTCGCCAGTGTTTTCTCCTTGTTCGCTCGCAAGCGCGCTGTGTGTGGCCATCCCGTCCAAAGATGCTCCATATCCGGGAGTCGTGGTAGGGACAGGACAATTCCATGGTGAGTAAACACTCGAGCAGTGCAAAACAGGCACCGCAGCACAGTTGCAGTATATCAGGGCAGATGAGTTGAACATGCTGTGTTGGACGCGCGCTTACAATTGATATGACATGGCAGCTGTACTGTGATACCAAATAAGTCTGATGCCACTTTGACTTACAGATCTCCCATATTATGAGATAATGCAGAGGCACGGATTGGCAGTACATGTATTAAAATTGCACTTATCTTTGGAATCAACGTCTGTTTGAGGATTTGAACGTGTTTTTTACGTTGGTACCATAGACATTCCAAATGCAGTATTGATAACCGGATTGACAACCGTGTGAAATGGAACATGCGCTGAGGAAACGGTCAGAAATCGACTCCTTCATGCGCTTAGTACCAATTTGATCAAATAATACAACAAAAAGGTGGTAAACTGTGAATTTTTCGCGGTAGAAACCGCGCTTTCTTAGGCACCTGTGGTATTTAGAAACGCGATTCCAACATCTGGGCACGCCTTTCTGATTCATTCGAGAGGCCTGGTAAATATCATATCGCAACCACTTAAATTCATGTTTTCAAAGGGTCATATTTTATGAGTATCATATTTGAGTGTTAAAGAATCACTCACTCCTATGTGTATTATCCAAAGACATTTAGGCGAGCTCGCATAATCTAATTTGGCTTGAAAGCCTTGTTTGATATCAATCAGCTGTAACCATTGCTCATAATTAGGACGTTTTGATATTTTTTCGCCAAAGTACTTAACAGCATTTCTCGCTATAAACTTGCTTCTATCTTGATTTCAAGTTTGATAAACACGGCGCCGTTCTGTCACGTCTCCTGTGAATGTGATAAACACCATAGTCAAACCTCTGCTTGGTCGACACGTCCATGCATAATTTTGACACCTCTCTATTACGGACAGTCCTCTTGGCCCTGAAGAGCTAAAGATACCAAGATTCATACAATCCCCACCTCTATAAGAAGGCCTAGGGGGCGGGGGGGGGGGGGGGGGGGGGGGGGGGGGGGGGGGGGGGGGGGGTACTGCTCGGGATTTTTGGAGGGAGTAGGGGCCCGTTCTCAGACTACCTTTGCATATCTGAAGCAGTAAATCTTGCTGTATCATATCGAATGATATGTTTTGATTACATTCCTTTGTTTCTTTTGTGTTGAAGATGAAAAGAGAAATACGTTTATACGCTTTCATGAGTGAGGGTAGTTCCCAATTCCAGACCAAAATTGTCAAAACTGCACCCGTTTTCAGACCAAAACGCCTCAAATACCTGTACATACCCTTTGGGACGGCTCATACCGTTATAGTTTATGTAGGAGGATACCCCCTCCCCCTCTGTATAATAACGGTAAAACCACAACGACAAACCAAGGAAGAGTACCGGATCTATCGTAGACCTGGATCAGTAAAAATCTTGAAATAGTAAAGGTAAAAACGGCAAACTGATCCTTACGGCAAGTAGAAAAGATAGAGACAGAAGTGAAATAAAAAAAACAAACAGTTGAATATATTTGTCCATATATTATACGGACCCCTGTATAATGCGGTCCTTTGGATCTGTTACCTCTTTACAAAAAATCAACTAAACTGCAGATACCGTGAACAATCTATTGCGTCACATTAGATCAAATACAAACAGTGATAAGCAACAGACCACTGCAAGGACCGATCAAACAATGTGGAAAGGCATTCTCTCGAAATGGCACTGCGGTCGGCCAAACCTGACATGATCAGCGCTCAAAGCTAGAAAGCAGACACAGACAGCTGTTTCGGGCTTGTTATGCCCTCGTCAGTGTGCCATAGCCAAAACATAATGAGAATCGGTAACTTCACCTATCTCATATATGTCGCTTATCATTCCAGAAAGAGCTGTGATAGGGTAAATCGCACAATGGTCACGCCACAAACAGTCTGTAGTAAGGCCGGAGATTCGACTAAATACAAAAACTGCAAGCAGCGCGGAAGCAAAACATGCCAAATTGTACAACATGTCAATAAGAATTTCACTTTATAGGCGTATACATTGTCCCGTATGTGGCTCCAGAATTCCGGGGTGGGGGGGAGGGGGGGGGGGGGGGGGGGGGGGGGGGGGGGGGGGGGGGGGGGGGGGGTCCAGATCCAAACAACTGAATGTGACCGGGGGGGTACTTGAGGGAAGCCGGAAGCCATATTTTGACGTCCTTTATGATCAATCCCGCAGGGTAAACAGTATCCAACAAAAAATGAAAAAACACGATATTACGGCAGGTGATCAAGGATATGTTATCTTTTCAGGAAATGACTAACAGGTGAACAAAACAAATCTTTATTACATTTTTACCCATACATATCTTCACAATGACCGCATCATCAGTAATTAGCAAAAAAATTGAAACACCACTAACCAAGTTAAATAGACCTTTATTCTATTTGGAGGTACTACGTCAAAACAGCACTTGTCTCAAGTGGTTTTTAGTATTGCGAATGATAAAAATTTTCCTAATCGCAGATTTAGACATTCATGGATTTATGGAGTTTAGAGCATTCTCTCCTGGAGGTAAACTCAGCATTTTTTTCTTTTGTCCTGTGTCTGTGGATGAATTTCTTAAGTATATTTCTATAAAAGCTGCTGAGTGAGTACTTTTCTGTGGTGCTGTTTCAGTTATGCTGTACAAGGTGGTTTTGTAAACTTATGAGTCAAAAAGCTATTGAGCAGTACTTTCCTGTGGTGTTGTTTATTATGCTGTACAAGGTGGTTCTAACTTTTGAGTCTGCGGATGAAATCCTAAAGTGTGACTGATTCAAATGAAAGCTATTGAGTAGTACTTTACTGCGGTGTTGCCGGTTTATTATACAGTCAACTCTCTCTTAATAACGACCACCCTCTTAAGCGACCACTTCCCTTAAGCGACCACTTTGTAAATAACGGTTTTGTTTCTCAGTTAAATACTGTTTTAAATTGATTTTTCTCTTAAGCGACACCTCCCTCAAGTGATCGACCACTTTTTCCTGCACCACTGTACTGTGCAAGGCGATTCTAACTTTTGAGTCTGTGGATTAAATTATCTTGAAATGTAAGCTATCGAACATTAGTATTTTCCCGTAGTACTGTTTATTGTGCTGTACAAGGTGATTCTAACTTTTGAATCTGTGGATAAAACCTTGAAATGTAAGCTATCGAGCAGTATTTTCCTGTAGTACTGTCTGTACTCCCATGATGCTGTAAAAGGTGGTTCTAACTTTCGAGTCTGTGAAACAAACCCTACAATGTGACCATTTAAATTAAAACTATTGCGGGGTATTTCTTAATCATTTTTTTTGGCAGTTCAGTTTTCAGTTTCAACTAAGCAAGCGCTCTTGGAAGGGGAAATTAGAGGTTTAAGGAAAGAGGTTCTGCTGTTATTATCAGCATAAACCCAACGGATCTCCCGGATCAGAGATCGCATAAACAGTCTCCCGAACTTTACGATGAAGAGAATTTACTGTACCCCCGGGCCCATTTTTCGAAAGTCCCGATCACTTTTCGGGCCTGAAACCCGTAAAATCAGATTCTATGGAATGGTAATATAGATTGTGTAGTTTTTTAGCCCACAAACCAGCTCTACGTATTTCTTCAACTTAGAATTTTATTGATTACCTTTGAAAATCAACACAATTTGAATCTCAGTATATAAAAACACTGCGCACCTAAAATTGCTTACCGTGACCGAAGACTACTCAAAGTAGAAGAAGGACTCCAATATGAAAGGAACGGAGATGCTCGTCATCTCGTTTAGGGATGTAAATTCCGGGTTTCGGTATCACTTAGGGTGCTCAGGAAGGAACCGCGATGATTTGAGCATCAAGGTATCTTTAGGGTGGCACACAAAGAATTAAAAAAGACATCGTCATACTCCGTTGGTGGCCGCTCTCATTCGTATTTATCACGAGAGATCGATGGTCTCAAAAACGTCTTTATCGTTATTAAAGTCGCTATAACTCTTATTTGTCTGTCTTTTTAGAATGGTGTATTTAATTTAGGGGGTCAAATAAACTTGAGCCACGCCCAGATTGGTCTCCTATAGCCCGGTTTAATTCGAAATTTCCGACGTGCATTCACGTAGTTTACACACGGGAGTGCTTCCCCCCGGTGACTACTGCATAGCGGTTAACTGATACAACGTGTATTGTCAGTTTCAAAATATTTCGGCTGGCCAGACCAGCCTTCTTTAGGTCTTAGGTGAAACTAACCTTCTGCAAAGTAATTCAGGTAACAGATGCGGACGTGACTCTTCAAGTTTCACATTCTCTAAAAACCTAACAAGACAGCGTTGTTAATGTTCTAGCTTAGTTGTATAAGTAATGAGTGTGGATTAACTGACTCTGAATATCGTTGGAACAACGCTACGGTGCAAACGAATAATTTTGCGTAAACGTCTCTCGACAACGTGGAATCTCTCTTTTTTGTTTCGGATATGTGAACGTTTTGCAAGCGGTTGTATGTTATGCCAACCGGTCCTTCTTTTTTGCGTCCATAAGCTGTTGAAAGCCAGACTGAAGCTTACGGAAGAGAAAAGACAGACAGAAAACAAGATAAAAGAGGCATTATCTTTTCATGTCTCATTCCTTCGCGGAAGTTTCTCCAGGATCGTTTATCCGTTTTATTTTTATAATCTCCAAGTCCGATTTTACCGGATCGAGGTCTGCAAAAGATCCGACACACTTTATGGTTTTTCTAGTTTTGTGTTTGCTTATCTCAGAGCCGGATTACATAATCCTCATGATGTAATCTTGTCCCCGCTGTGAGCCCACGGCAAACTCGAGAGAACATTCTCTTGTGGCGAACTACATACCTCATGAAGCAAGAGGTTAGTTTCGAAAGAAACTGTGGTGCCGCGTCGGTGGGAGATTGATGAAAAATGAAAATTTGGTTTTATCAACTCATTTGATAACTGGTAAATTGGCCACCGTTAACACTGATTCAAAAGTTGACGTTTAGAGCGCTAGCCCTTCGTCAGAGCCGAAGGGCGAGCGTGAACGACTTCCTCAAATACCCACTATAACACTATAGCTCTACTATAACCCACTCTATATTAAGCCTCTCCGTCTGCCTGTGTTAAGCCCCTCGCTCTAAAAAGTCGACCCCCTTTTTTTAAGCCCCATGTTCTAAAAAGACCCCTTCTCTATTAAGGCGGGGGTACACCTGAACTTTAATAAAATTTTAAGAGGTTTAATGAAGGGATAGAAGAAGAAAAATGCCTGTGTTAAGCCCCTCGCCCTAAAAAGACCCCCTTCGGGCTAAGCCCCTCGCTCTAAAAAGACCCCCTCCGGCCTATTAAGTCCCTCGCTCTATAAAGATCCCCTCTCTATTAAGCCTCTCGCTCTAAAAAGACCCCCTCTCTATTAAGGCGGGGGTACACTGGTTGAACTTGAATGCAATTTTAAGAGGTTTAAAAATTTCATGGTACCGGGTAAAGTGGAGAAAATCTTCTATTTTTGTTAGACTGCGTAGCAGTTCCTTTTCCTTTCCAAGCGTGAGAAGCCAACGGGAGATGGGCGCGAGAAGGAGAATCTATTCTTGCTCGTTTTTGCGCCCCCAATGCTTCCCCCCCTCCCCCCCGGGGGGGGGGGGGGGGGGTATTCTAAAAACTTTTGGGCGGGGGTGTACCGCTGGGACTCTGAGACCCTTCACCTATAACCTATACTAGACCATTTTAGCAGCATTTTGCAACCCTATTTTAGACTAAGCATCGAAAAACCCTACCCTATCCTAGACCTATTCCAGACTCGCTATTTTCCAGAAACTCTTTCACTATAACAGTCTAAGATGCCAGGGGTCAGTAAAAATGCCGTACTGCCCGCCGTACCGATTTTTAAATGCCATTTCAGTAAACCTCGTCTAGACTACAAAATTGTTCACGCAATTACAACTGATCAGTTTCGCGGAAAATGATACCCTATTCTAGACCAACAATCTCCGATTACTATACCCTATCCCAGACTAAACTGCCTGAAACAGCGGCACATACCTATATAGCTCATATATGGGAGTACCCCCGCCGGGGCTCTCACGCCCTTCCCACGTTTTCGAAAAGGAAACGACTGTTACACAGGCTATATTTTCTTTCACTGTCGAGGTTTGGTTTTCCAGATGCTATGCCGATGAACTTCTATTTAAATCCCTGGGCGTCGACCAGGCTTATCTTCATTTGGGATCATAAGAAAAATATCATTGTTCTTGAAAGCAAAACAACATTATCCTATATTTCTGACGTTAGGGATGAGATGAAATAAAAGACTTTTCCAGTCTTTGCACGAAATGCAACAGATATAAAAATTCTCATCTTAAAGAAGTAACGACAAATTTTCAGATGTTTTCAAAACAAGTAAACACGGAAGTACATATAACTTGATTTCATTACGTTTGACATTACGTCGAAAAATATGGGCAAAAAGTATCCCCTCTCCCCAATCTACAATAGCTACAAAGTCATTAGGTCATTTAGAACTAAAATGGCATCTTTTTAAACTACAGTAAAACAGAAACTACTGGCATATACGCAGAAAGCCTGGAACAACAACCCACTTGATATTTAGACACCCAGGTCAGGCAATAACTGTGGTATTAGACTGTTGCATGGTGCATAGTGATAAGGTGATTGGCATCAACAGGTGCCGGGTTGCGGTTAGTTCACACTTCACGGCGAGGCTGGATATAGCTCGTATTTTTATGCGTGGGCGGTCTGTTAAGCAAGGAGTCTTGGAAAGGACAAATATGAGCTCGTCGATGATTTATTGCTCATGTAACTTCTGCGGTACAGCTCAACAAAGTACCACTATTAACAGTTTCATTAGGCCAGTGTTTTCACCATCTCCGCTGGCGTTATGCACAAACGCGGAAACGACTACGTCGACAGAGGCGCTCAAAAACAACCTCGTTGCGACAAAAACAATGACGCGGGAAGCTACGCAGAGACAATCAGAACAACTAAAGTTTGGAATCGAGAAAATCCTCTACGGTTCTGCGAATGCAGGTACGAAAGTCACGTTTTGATTAATTTTTAAAACTGCAAAGGCCGAAGCATTTTGTAAGAAGTAATCGGCTTGTTGTGCGTTATTCCAAGCTGAAAGGTCCGACTGAATGCGTGCCTGCCCTGACACGCGTTTGTCCAATTTTCGGATTTTCTCAAGATCGATAATGTGCTATACTTAAGAGAATTAATTCTTTATTGGCCAGTTTTCAATGTTGTTTTAAAAGAAGGGTTATAAATACGCGAAATGATATAAACATTCGTGTTTACAAAAGCGTAGAAAACGTATATTATTAGAGAGCAGATGTCAATTGAAATGCGCAAAGTTAATAATAGTGTAATAAAATGTTCAAGAGAAAAACTTGTGAAACGAGGAATACTCCATTAAATTGCACAGCGATTGTCATGAACGGCTTAAAGTACAATGTTCTTAGTGCGATTATAGTTTGCTATAAAAACTGTTCGTTCAGACACACAGAACGCCGACTAGTAAGTGAGACACACACGATGCGAGAACTGGTAATTGTCAAGCACCAATCAACATGTCTTGTGCCCAGCCAGGTGGGGGGGGGGGGGGGGGGGGGGGGGGGGGGGGGGGGGAGGGGGGGGGGGGGGGGGGGGAGGGAGTACTGTCACACATACGCTACGGTATATGGGTATGTTCCGCGGTAGGGTTTGTTTTCAAACTGTTTAGTCTGGGATAGGGTTTAGAAATCAGAAAAGTTTGCTCTAGAATAGGGTATCATTTACAGGGAAACTGATCAAATGTATGAAGAATTTAGTCCACAATAAGAAAGTGGAAGACCCTTACATAAACTAGTCTGGGATAGGGTAGGAGATTTTGGTGTCTAGGCTTGAGCAGGTTGCAAAATTAAGCTGAGCATGGTCTAGTTTAGGGTAAGGGCTTCAGAGTTCCAGCAACAAACCACCGCCCAAAAATATACAGGGTACCCCTCCCCTCCCCTCCCCTCCCCTCCCCAATTCGTGAGGTCGTCCTGCGAAAACCGGAAAAGTACGGCGGTAAAAAGAAAAGACAAAACGAATGAATATTATGTTAAAAGGAACATGTAACTACTCATGAAACGGCACACGAAAACTCATCTTTATAGTGGTCTGATAAAAAGAGGCGAATGAAGTATTACCTCCATGGGTTTGTCCGTATCAAGTAAAACCCACTTGGTAAACCGCTATTCTGATGAAAGCTACTACAGTACTTTCGTGTGATTGAAACCATTTCGGTCAACTGTAAGCCCGGGGGGGGGGGGGGGGGGGGGGGGGGGGGATTACTCCGTATAATGGGCTACGGGGGATGCCCCGCCCGAAAGGGGTACCTGTTTTAGACTGGAAGTATATGAAAGGGTAGGGATTTCATGAGTTGAAACATATGAAAGGGTAGGAATTTCACGAAGTATAGGAAAAGGTAAGGAAAACACGTGTTGAAGCATAAAAAAGGGTAAGGAAAACTGCCATTTAAGTATTATAAAAAGCGCCTTTCAAAATATATCAAACAGATGCACGTAAAGGCTATATGAAAGGGCTACTATTTTCAATGAAAGGTATGTGAAAGGGTCACCTTTTCTGTCAAAAACGGTATACACCTAATTCAATAAAGGTTGCTTTGGTAATTGGTCATTGGTAATTGGGCATTGGCATTTGGGCATACGGAACACAATGCAATGCTTTGCTTGAGTGACCGCCAAACAATAGCTTCCCAATGCCCAATTACCAATGACCAAAGCAACCCCCCCCCCCCCCCCCCCCCCCCCCCCCCCCCCCACCCCGGGACTGTAAGCTGTTCACTGTTCAGTATTTGCCAGTAGTTCCCCGGGTGTCGAGCTGTTTTATTAATATTATTATCATGACTATCATTCAAATGAAAGCATGGGATAGGACCTCTGCAGGCTAGTATGAAGTATGTGACGCTTCACAGGTTAGCCCTCTGGCGACTGTACACAGGCTATCTTCATAGAAGTAGTATTCAGCCAGTTTGCTGTATTTTTCCTGCTTGTGTGTTCTTTTATAATTACGTTTCGGACAACAAGACGCATCAGCTTCCGGCATTCTTGTCATTCCTTTTCATGCTGTTGATATTTTATTTTTTTATCAGACGTAACACTACAGCCAGCATTTCCTTTAATTGTTGATTTAAAAGTGAAAGAAAGATAAGAGGATAAAAGGGAGTAATTTCTTACTCATCGAAAGGTACGATATACAGTCAAAACGGACACCGTCGGGACCGGCCCAAACCGTCCGTCTTAGGCCCCGTTTACACGGGTCCGGACAAATTTTTGCACGGACGAATTTTGTTCCTAGACCACGTGTTTACATGGATCCGTGCAAATTCTGTTACAGATTGCAGTGGTGTTTACACGGAAACTTGCACACTTAGCCGTTCAAAAATTCGTCCAGTTCCGCCGGTCCCGTGTAAACGCAAGGTGGAACCGTGCAAGTTTTTGTCCGTGTAAATATTTGTCCGGACCCGTGTAAACGGGGCCTTAGAGAGGTGTCCGGCTTATAGAGAGTCGAGGTAACGTGTCACCAGTAATTCTGAGACAATAAAGCTGAACTATGCACAATGAATACACGTTTAAGTCTTAAAGTCGTTTACTTAAGGACGTTCGCGCGAAAATCTTCTACAAGACAGATTTTTTTCAAACTTATGCTAAAAATTGGGGGTAAACGAATTAATTTAAGAGATATAGGGTGTAGAAATATACCCTGTTTTTGAAAAGTTAGTCCTCGTAACATGACATCGTGTCCATGGCTTTTAGTTAAAAAATATCAAAGATGAATCGTTGGGGAGAAACTATTATATTCAAATTTTATCTAAGTGGGCCTGATTCGTAAATAATTCGAACTGTTTTCAACCTTTAAATGAGTTAACCCTTTAAAGAGGGCATTCGGAAACAACATACAGCTGAGATATGAATGCAATTCGACGTCGCGTGGATAAAAAATGAAAAAAACAATCAAACTTCTACAAGACAGATTTTTTTCCTTTTTTCACAAACTGTAGATAATCGGTAAAGAAAGTGATATATGAAGAAAAAAAATAGGGGTCACCGAGGGGGGGTGGGGGGGGTGGGGGGGGGGGTGGGGGTGGGGGGGGTGGGGGTGGGGGGGGGAGGGGGTTAGACTTTTTTGTTGACTTTTTTAGGTGAAAGATTTTGGTAAGGACTTTTTGGGGTGTTGGCCAAAAGCGAAACCCAGGGCTTCTTTTTTTATGTCAAACAATTGTATTAGTTTCATGTACAAACATGCAACCTGTACAAGGTTGCAAAGATACTCCTAAAATCCTGCATGGCGTTTTTTGTCGGACTGGTCGCGTACCCCCCCCCCCCCCCGGGGGGGGGGGGGGTTCTCCCATATAAAAATGACGGGGGTGTACGTCGTACCTTTTAGGGGTCACAATTTGTAGATTGGTACCGCTTAGGGTACTTAAATCTGAAATGACCACCGTTAGAATTATCGCAGTTCCTTTTCGGGTATGAGCCGAAAAAATATGACAGAATATGACATTAGTTGTTTTAGATACTATAGAAGCAAAGACCGATACAACGTAGGTACAATTTTTAAAGGTGTACTATATTTCGGCTCAGGGCCAAACCAGCCTTCTTCAGGAACTTCTCATTTCGTTGTTTTAGAATTGGTACCTCCTAGGGGTAAAAATTCTTTTGAGCCACGCCCATCAAACTAGATTCTGGTACCTTTTAGGGTGTTTTTCGAAAATTTCCGACGAGCAACCCTGTCATTTTTATATGGGAGATCCCCCCCACCGGGCGTAAAATATGATGAAATTTCTTCGTTTCGTTTAAACAACGGGTTCAGATTACCAGGAAACAAACACGGCTACAATAACCTCCGAAAACGCCATTTCATCGTGTGTGACGTGACAAAATACTCCACAATTCTTGGAAAATTTTAGCAGCTTTGTGCAGGGGTTGAGTGCAGGGGTTTCTTGTACGCCCGCACCGCCATTTTGAAAACGGAGAAGACACTGGGAACGAGGTTGCCTGCCAATGACCTGCCAATCAATAAAAGCTCAAATTCATGGTGAAAAATCAGTAGCCATTTTATCGGTAAACGAATTTTCAATAATGTGATATCGCTTAGTCGAAGTACCTCTTATATTAAAGGAAATATTTAACGCTACTAATCGTTGTGCTGAGGTTTATATCCAAAGTATTGCTACGATTTGGAGATAAAACGTTTCAGTTCGTTTTCAAAACTCTTATACCAATTATTCGGCGAGTAACTCTGAAATATGAAGTATACTGAATATCAATCAAGTTTGAACTATCAATCGTACAGGAAACTTTCCACTTAAGCTTCTTTTTATAGCTTATAAATATAATATATCAACTCGCTGCCTTGCTGATTGGATTTCGTCGTTAGAAATGTAATGTAATTTGTAGCAGCACACACTTAAAATTTGTTTCAAGTCGAAGTTTAACAAGGATATCTGTGTACGAAAACGCGAAATATGTCCGTTATTTGCCTTCCAGCCAAAGTATACAACTTTATAGGTTACGCTCATTTTTAATTCCTTTAATCTTTTAAGACTTAAACAATCAAATTAAAAAGCCTTCCGAGCGAGTATTGCCCGTTTGTATGTTTAATATCCTTAGTTAATAGTTTAATAGTTTAGTAAGTACGTGTTGCATAGTTTTGGCTATTACAATCTATTTTTATCGATCAGGGCTTCTGAAAGGGCTACCCTGAAGTTATTTGATTAAATAAATAAAGGTGTCTATCGATCTATATTGTTAAAAAAAGTTCACTTTATCACACAGACTTGTTCATGCTCGTCAGTTTTACGTTGTAAGCTGCAAAGCCTCATTCAATTTGATCCTAAGTTCTTTACAACTCGCTCCTTACGTACCAAGATTTAATTTATCGCACAGTAAGACTAATCGGTCTGACTTGTGTTATACAGTGTAAAGCAAACGTTTTCACGTTGGCTCGAGTTCAACTCCTTGATTACGCAGTTGCAAACTGCATGAGCTTTCTTGGTATGCTGTCTCATGCCATTTGGGATTTTTCACCTTGTGTTCAAATTGGAGTCGTGTTTCTGTTGTTTGAATACTCCGCCCTACTATACACTGATTTTGTGCTTTATACACTTGCCGAGGGTGAATAAGGGATATTAATTTTATTTATCTATTAAGTAATGATCCGCATAAGAAGGATAGTGCTGAACGGCAATGCACGATGGAATGTCAACTATTTTCATTGTTACAACTGGTGATCTCATTGGCCTAGACTCAAAAACCGCTAAAATGTTAAGGTTCAAGGTGCATAAAGTCTAATTTTTTTAAGGTTTCAAGTATTTTGAGACTTAATCGCACAACATGCAATTTTTAAAATATATTGTATTTGGGGAACTTTATCAATTAAAGAAGCCAAATTAGTAGCTATTGTCTTCTGCTATTCTGATTGGTTAAGCACGAACATTTCCTAAAATATATTTGACGCAAAAGGATTTTCTGTATTTTTATAATGAAATATAATTATGAACCATCAGCCCCTCCTCTATTCTTAAAATCAAAGATATTCTATGTTGGAAGGAGCCAATGCCACAGAACAATGAAGTTTACTATAGTTCTTATGTGAAGCATTACTTAACATTTATCGTAGTTGACCTTATATATTCGTTCTTTACCTCCCAACATTTATCTTATCACAGAGACTCTCTTTGGCCAACTCAGTATTTTACAAAACATAGCCTTTTATTAACCTTAAGTTCTCTAATCTCGGCGCTGTTTACCTCCCAAGACTTATTTTATTACACCGTTAAATGCTTTCTTTGGCTTGTTTTACAGTGTAAGCTGCCAAATTCGTATTAACCCTGCATCGTTTAAACTCACTTTTTGCCTCCCAAGACGTATTTAATTTTAAGCACCTTCTTTGGCTTGTTTTTCAGGGTAAGTTGCCAAATTCTTTTTGACCTTATAGGTCGTTGTTAACACTCACTTCTTTAATACCTACCTTCCAAAGCTTATATTTTACCGCACAGAAAGCCCTTGGATTGTTGTACCAACTCTGAAACTATCTCCTTTAAAACAAATTAATAAAAAATTCCAGGAGAACAAACAGTGCGTTGCATGGAACTGCAGGTTCTCGACCAAATGAACACTGAAATGTCTGCTCCGCAATCACTTGTAATCCTTAACAAATAACGCGCGTATGGAAATTTTTGACGTTTTGGGGGTCAAAACTGCCCCGTTTTACTGTTAAATACCTTTAACATACACGACATGCTTATAGAACAATAAGAGGAAGATATCAAGTGAATTTTCCAAGATAAAATAAACTTGATAAAAATAAGAGTTTTAGCTAGTTTTCTAAGACACAAGGCCATAAAATGGAAAAAATTGACTCAACTTTTTCAAGTTGCTATCCATTTCCATCCTGGTCATCTGTAGCCCAAGACACTTATTTATACTCTTAGAGCACTAGTGGAATAATTTAAACAAAACTGGACCTCTTTGATGGGATACACTGATATAAATATGTCCAGTGTCATGGCCCCTTTAAGCCACTGGCAATGTCTCCTTCAAGTGACACACACAGTGGTACCGTAAAATCCCGGTTATAAGCTACGAGCTCCAATAAGAGCGAAACAGCTGCCCGCGGTTGCTACCTTGCTTTATCGGTTTCTGTCGTATTGGTGTCTCGCAAAGGTAACATTTTTCACGTAGTCAACAACAGCAACAAAGATGTTTATCCCGGTTATAAGCTACGCCCAGGGTTTACACAAGTTCGTGAGGATTTTTTGGCTGGCAAGCAAACAAATATTGTGATAAAAAAGTATTGTTTTAGTTAATTTGGTGCAAAATTTTGGAAAGAGTTGCTGGTAAGGAACTGTGGTGTGCCAACCAGAATAATGTTTTGTTACCAAACTGATATGGGCCCATAACCGGTGGGGGGCTTATATCCGGTAGTTCACGGTACTCATACTAAACAAGACAACATGATTTTCTCATGTACTAAAGTAGTAAGCAAGTAACTATATTTGCAAAGACCACCGTAACGAAATAGAAACACTTTCGGATTCTGATATCTCTAAGACCCTAAAGAAAGAAAGGGTATGCCTTTCGAAATACAGTTAACTCTCTCTAAGACGGACACCGTCGGGACCGGCCCCAACTGTCCGTCTTAGAGAGGTGTCCGGCTTATAGAGAGTCTAGTTAACATGACACCGAAAGAAAAGTGGACTCGTTTGTTCATATTCAGCACTCATATTTCCGTTTTGAAGTATTTTTCACTAAAAAAAAGTACTTCTCAAGTGTCCTTTGACGGTTTCAAAGCGTCCGTTGTTCGTCTTAGAGAGGTATCCGTCTCCGTTAAGAGAGAGTTGTCGACTGTATTGGATATTTTGCAAATATAGTCGTTTACGTACCGTGAATCAGCCTTGCTATTTTATCAAATCGTTTAAAGAAGTAGGGGATGCATAGAACCCACATCATTATTTTGGAAAGATGCAGAGAATATAGTTCCCGTCCTATAATATACAATCGGCGACCAAACTGTTTCCAACTTCAACTTGAGGGTGCATTTTTTTTGTTACCATGGACAAACAACACCCCACCCTCCCTCTATCCGCTCCAATCAATGTCGTATTTGTCCCCGCAGACAACCTAAGGGGAAGGAGGAGGGAGGGAAGGAGGAGGGAGATGAACTTTTCAACATAGACTATGTAGTAACAAAATAAGTTAAAAAAACTCATTTTTTCGAGGTGTCTCAACTATTTTTGTCGCCGATTGTAGCCTGTTCACATTAATTTTTTGGTGAGATGAGATCTTGAATATAGAAGACAATATATGGCTGCGCAGAGATGAAATTTCTCTTGGAGTGTTAAACTCGATATCTTATGAGTGTGCGCGATCGATGTCTTCATTTATTTTTTACCTAGCTCGGTTTTCTTTGCTCTATTTTCAGGGGATATATTACGTAACACCATCCTTTGATTGTATAAACAGGGGAGAGGCCAGTGGGGCTAAAATCAAAAGCTGAAAACAATATATATTCCCCTCATCATATTCCCCTCGTCATAATCCCCGATCCTGTACCCTTGTCCAGCTGAACGTTTCCGGTTCCGCTGGACAAGGGTAACGCGGACTAATCCCCTCCTCGTATCAGAGGCAGCCCAATCGCGTCGCGTGACACACGTGGCGTGACGTGTGACTTGCGTTGTGTTGAAATACTTCAAAAGTCGTTTCAAACAAGACCAATTTTGAGTTCAAACCGGAAACAAATATTGTTTAGCTACACTAACCTTGAATTTGACGCTAGTTTTACCACTATTGGCCTGTCAACGAACGCAACGTGTTAACGAAGTGGTAAGGCACTGGAATCATTTCAGGATGAATAAATCACTGAAATCTAAATAAATCCCGAAATATCAAATTCCTTACCTTCAGAGCTTCACAGTACTGAGGTCTAATTCCCTTTTATCCTCTTTCCAATTTGCGGTATCGTCCCGTCGAAGTTGCGAAAAACGAGGAAACTACCAACACATGTGTACTAAATTTGTTTGCCGTCTTGCTTAGTCACGTGCAATTCCCACTGAGGGATTGCAGAATCATGCTGTTTTGCATTAGAAAGGGACGGAATGTTACTCTTTTAAAAATAATAATTGTCTTTATTTAGAAAACCTGACAAGGTGAAAACTAAATCTATTATTGACCTGTCCCTCGGGGATATGTGAAATATATATCGTATTGACCAAGCGCGAGGGCCGTACTGGGAGAATATCGGCCCGAGGTCTTGACAGTACGGACCGAGCGCAGCGAGGTCCGTACAGAAAAGACCGATGGCCGATATTCTCCCAGTACGGTCCCGAGCAAGCTTGGTTAATAAGAGGTTTATTACACGACTCCTGCCTGCGGGAAGATCGGGCAGGTTCATTCGGGACAATGCCCGGTCCAATACTTAGAGAATATTGGACCGGCAATAGAGCATTCTGATTGGTTGATTTTAGTTATTGGCCCCCCTGACTGTCTTAGTCGTGTAATAAATTTCCTTCGCGGTGTACCGGAGGGCGTATATTCCCTTGTTCCAAGTCAATAACCCAGGGCCTGGGAACGAGGTTGTTCGCAGGCTACTTCGGCCTTTCTTTTCGCCCTATCCCCAACCAGAAGGCTTGTTCAGAGGCTATCAAGAAAACCACGATAAATACAACGCTTGATTAACTGGGGTTTTTTATGCACGGTTTTATATTTCAGAACATCTTGGCGCGCGCCCTACAGTTCCCAGCCCTACTCCCCAAAGTACCAACAGGAGGCCACAATCCCTTCCCTGGTCCCGTCCGGTTTTCACTGATCACCAGCGGCAGACTCTTGAGAACCGCTTTGAGCTTCAGCAGTACCTAAATAAACGAGAAATATACCACTTGTCACTGTACCTCGGACTCACGGAACATCAAATTAAAGTTTGGTTTCAAAACAGGAGAGTGAAATTCAGAAATGGACAGAAGGCCGAGGAAGAGAGGACACGGCTGTCCCGTGCGAGAGGTACTGCTAAAAAGTGACGCTTTAGTATCTGCAAAGACGTGGATTGACGATTTTCAAGATGAAGAACCAACCTCGTTCCCAGGGTCCTCTCTCTTCAGCTACATCATCATCGAGAAAGATGATGACGTAGCTGAAAAGAGAGGACCCTGGGAACCAGTTTGCTAAAGAACAAGGGTTGTGCCTCAATCATACCGGCCAGAAGGACGTCGTCGTCTTATTGAGACTTATATAACGTAATGTCGACACTTAGAATTTCATTTTCAATAAATTTTTAAGTGTAAAAAAGAAAATCTAAAATCCCCACTCAGGATTGAACCCGTGACCTCAGCTACGCTTAGGCTTACATAGCCTACCGTACCACTGTACCACCTAGCTTCTCGGGTTGCTACCCCTAACCTCAACTGAAAGCTAACCAGTTACTCCGTTATATAAGTCTCAATAAGGTGTCCGACGTCCTTCTGGACGGTATGATTTGGGCTTGACCAAGAACAAGCAGGATTGCGTTCTTTTGAAAATTGATATTTAGTGTGTTATGTTATTCTTAAACCAAGCCTCGTTCCCAGGACAGGAAGCAGGAAGAAAACCTACCTCCTGAAAATGGATGGGATATTCAATGTCATTAAAAACTACTCATTTAGCCTACACGGAAAAGTAATTCTTGATTGCTTTTGAACGTTCACGCTTCACGAGGCGCGCGAAGGAAAAATTTTTTCGAGCGCTGATGGGGGGAGGGGGGAGGAGGGAGGATTCGGGGTGGGAGGATAGGCGGCCAGGTTGGCGTGAAAGAGCATCTTGCCTCGTCTTGCCCGCTGGTTTCCATGCTGGATTTTAGCTGCTACCAGGCCGCGCAATTTTAAGGCCTGGCTCGGGAGCAGGCTATCTTCAGGATTTCATCCACACTCACTATTGCACTAGATTGCAAAACAATTTTCTTTCTCACGAAAAATGAACAAACTGGAATAAACAAGTAACGAGTAGAAAATAAGCGTTTAATATTGGTGCATCTAATCAGTTCGAAATAAAAACGCGACCAACATTAACAACGTTGAGAATAAGTATATTGTGATTAAACATAAACCACAAATAAGGCAGTAATTACAAACCTAGCTAAATCTGCATATGCGTCTGTTGGTATAATTCTAACAAAAAAAAACCCTGCTATTTAATTACTAATTAGGTGGTGATTGCTATATACAAATAAGATAAAGATATACTTTTGAGTTATTTTACAAAAACTTAATGCAAAATATCTTGTCTTTTTTTTCCTAAAAAAATAATCGGCTATTTAGGAATTAAATCTACAATACAAATACATCACATAATTTTTGGCCAATATTTACCTCCGGGGTATGTTATAACTGTGTTATTTCATAGCGATGGAAAGTAGCCCTCGTATTTGATTTCACATGCTACTTTAAGGTGTACAATAGAATCCCGATAACTCCAGCCAAGCAAAGTTCTGTGACGTTATCTGACCGTTGAATATTTACACCAATCAGAGTACGTTCAGTCACATTCTTGAAATTCCTGATGGGGAAAAAGACACAGCCACTACTGCCTGGTGTAAATATTCAACAAGAACAAGCCCTCAAAAACAAGGACATCAGACTGGGAGAGGATGGAATGAGTGCGAGCGACGGATCGGATCGTCTGAGAATCAGGCTAAATATCTTTAGGATTTCATCGGTTCGAGTTATTTGGATTCCACTATACAAATCAAAGAACATGCCAAAAATATGAGAATATTCCCATTGCTTAGTATAACTAATTTCTTTCATCTTTAATTATACACTCTTACATTCAAGCCCAGACATAACGATGAGACGACAAAGAACAGACGAGAAGTCTCAAAATAGCGAGAAATTGAAGTTTCATCAACCATGTGGTTGTTATTTAGTCTGGGCTTAATAAATGATTCGTTTCATAACAGAAATTCTTTTTCTTTAAATCTCACATCCACAAGCACTTTTGCAACTCATAATTAAGGTAATGCTGGTTTTCCTAAAGAAAACAATGTTAATCTTTAATCTTTAAAGCTTCGCGCTGATGCAAATAATTCCTGCAAAAAAGAAAAGAATAGCGTGGAGGAGCTGTCAACCTGGCTCCAAGAAGAGCACGTGCGCCAAAGCAATTTTCACGTGTGCTAAACCGGATATCACGTGAACCAAATCAAATTTCACGTGTGTTAAACCCTAGTAGGCGCAGTAATTGTCACTCTTCCGATCATCGGAGGCGCTCGTTTTTCTTCGTGTCCTTTGTCTCTAACGTCGTGTTTCTTTTTGCTGCGAGACGGAAGCGTTCTGGCGCGATCGGAGGGTTGTTCCTGCCCGTAATGATTGACAAGCTGTCGGTACCGCTGTTCGGCGGGAAAATCGATTAGCGCTTCCCTGTTGTATGTGTGCTTGAAAGCGGGTCCGTCATTGTCTGACAAACTGTAATCCCCGCGCTTCCCTTTGCCGATCCTAGAAGAAGAAGATACAAATTGATTCAGGGGACATTGCGTAGAAGAGTGCTGGTAAAAAAACCTGTGATACTCAGCAACCTCGTTCCCAGGGAACATCCGGTCATCATTCATTTTTCTATCTCAAACTGACTTTTCCCTTTCAGGACTCGACCTAAATTTGAATGCAATTTTAAGAGGTTTAAAGGAGGGATAGAAGAAAGAATGATTTTTGGAACACCAACAGACAGTTGATACCCACGCAAGAGCACCCCAGGTTGCTAGTGGACTAACTTGGTGTCCGTCTATTAATTATGAACTACAAATTCTATTTTTAAAACTCCACTAAATCTTCAATCCTTTAGAAAAACCATTTCCTCCCAAACATACCCAAAAATTTACAAAACACCCCATAACATAGATTCATGGAATAAGCAAAGAGTTTTTGGATTGCTTGAAACGTGAACGAGATATTTCCATTAAAGCCATGTCAAGTGGCGGAAAAATGGCGTTTAGGTTAAGTCCCGCCTTAAAGTCGCATACAGTAAAACTTAATTCACACTTTAGAGTAAAATTAGTAAAAAGATCATAATATTGTATGCCTTGAACCCGAGTCGTTCGCTTCATAACTAATACCCATATCCACTACACCAACGAGGGGTAGTTGCCGGAAGCTGCAATGTTTAACACATTTATAGACTTACCCATAACAATAAATGAAAGCTAACTGTTTTCAAATCAGTGCTTAACCCTAATCACTGCAGATCAGTGCTAAGCCCCAAGATTTAGCAGCACTTGTTTACGTGATATCATTCATTTCTTTGAAAACTAGGCCAAACAAAAAGTTGCCTGACGGCCATATTTGCATTCGGTGTATTCTTTGCTCAACCGGAGCTCTGTTCTCTCAGTTCTCTGCCTAATAAATGGGGTTCTGTTCTCTTGTACGTTATTACTACAGTCAACTCTCACTCTTAACGGACACCTCTATAAGACAGACATCTGTTGATGGTCTCTGCCGTTTTTCAGTCATTTTACTGTAATTAAACTCTCTATAAGATGGACACCTCTCTTAGACAGACACCTAAAGTTAGTCTCTCTACTGCACTTCAGTCACTCATTTTACTGTAACTAAACTCTCTATAAGACGGACACCTCTCTAAGATGGACACTTGAATTAGTTGGTCTCTACTGCACTTCAGACACTTATTTTACTGTAACTGAACTCTCTATAAGATGGACACCCAAAGTTAGTCTCTACTGCACTTCAGTCACTCATTTTACTGTAACTGAACTCTCTATAAGATGGACACCTAAAGTTGGTCTCTACTGCACTTCAGTCACTCATTTTACTGTTACTGAACTCTCTATAAGATGGACACCTAAAGTTCGTCTCTACTGCACTTCAGTCACTCATTTTACTGTAACTGAACTCTCTATAAGATGGACACCTCTCTTAGACAGACACCTAAAGTTGGTCTCTACTGCACTTCAGTCACTCATTTTACTGTAACTGAACTCTCTATAAGACGGACACCTCTCTGAGACGGTCAACGGACACTTGAGAAGTGCTTTTTTTAGTGAAAAATACTTCAAATGGAAATGTAAGTGCTGAATATGAACAAACGAGTCCACTTTTCTAATGTTATTTTTGTTCCAGTTTGTAGGTTAACAGACTTAAAACAGACGTGTATTCATTGTGCATAGGTTCAGTGTCACGTTACCTCGACTCTCTATAAGCCGGACATTTATCTAAGACGGACAGTTAGGGCCGGTCCTGACGGTGTCCGTCTTAGAGAGAGTTGACTGCATAACGATAAGGAATACTACATCTTGTTAAGAGACTGAAAAGAATTTTCAGCCCTTGTGGCCCCATTTTTTTTTTTTGGCAAGGCAACGGGGGGAGTTCCCCTAGAACGGCCACTGAACGAATTACTTACTTGAACACATTTCCGATGCCTTTGTAGAAAGGCTTCTTGACAGCAAGCTTCTGTTGTACTGCAGTGAAATCAGCGTTACTCCTCATTGTTATAGGTACCTCTTCTTCTGGACTTAAGCGTGCGTGACCATTAGGTACGTCACCACCTGCAACCATGTCACGCAATAAACACATTAGTCACTTCTTTGTGTACGTCGTGCAAACAACAAAGACGAGGAAATACTGAGATATATCCTATACCCTTCTTTGATAAAACTGAGAAAAATCTAAGTTCCAGTAAAATGGCAGCGACCGTTTGCAAAAGGGAAATTTGCAACAGCCGAACAGCTTTCCAGCAATCTTATCCCGCCGCAGGGCATTTGCCAATTCTTTCACAAAATGCCCGAGGGTGGGGGGGAGGGGGGGGGGGGGGGGGGAGGGCATGGGCATCGCTGAAATGAACTGATACATAACACGTAAACAACAACTGTCAATCTCACCTGGATAAGAGTGGTTGGCACTTTCCACAGCATTGGTGAAACTCAGATTATCGTTGCTCTTTGACCTGAAAAGAAAAACATTTTAATGTTTTTTGATAAACCCATGACTGCACATTTAAAGATCAGCATTGGAGAACGGGAAGATCGCGTTCACAATAAATGTGAGTTTATAAAACACTTACTTTTTATTTTTGTCTTTCACGCCGACATGTTTAAGCTGACCAGTAGATTTGCTCTTTTGCATCCGACCGAAAGGAAGCGATCGTCTTTCGTCTTGGGGACCTGGAAAAGTAAATGTTAAGGTATCAGTGTGACAAAAAAATCGGACTTTGACACTTACGGAAGTTATTGTGACGTGTTGCTTATAGTGCTGTACTAGGAAGTTCTACATTTTGAGTTTGTGGATGTAATACTGAAGTGTGACCATACAAATGAAAGCCATTAAGCAGTACTTTCCTGTGGTGCTGGTTTTTATTCTGTACAAGGTGATTCTAACTTTTGAGTCTGTGGATAAAATCCAAAAGTGTGACCATTCAAATGAAAGCTACTGAGCAGTACTTTTCTGTGGTACTGTTTATTATGCTGTACAAGGTGGTTTAAACTTTTAAGTCTGTGAGTGAAATCCTAAAGTGTGACAATTAAAATGAGAGCTATTGAGCATCACTTTCTTGTGTTGCTATTTATTATATTGCGAGATAAAGGTAAAGACGCACATGAGCCACAGATGGCCCACACGTGCCACAGGTGACCCACGCGGCCGGAGCTTAAACCGGTTTCTGTAGCAGGAATATTGCTACTCCATCACAGGGTTACCCCCAGCACTATGTCGCCGGTACCTATTTATACACCTGGGTGGAAGAGAGACAATTCGGAGCAAGGCCTCGAACCACCGACCTCCAGGTTGAAAGGGAAATGAATACTGCTTTTTGTCATTGAAGGGTGGGGGGGGGGGGGGGGGGGGGGGGAGGGAAGGGGAAGACGTTCGTCTTTCGTCTTTATATTTTCCCGAAATTTATGTGATTTGCACTTTCGCTTTTTTTGAAACAAGGAACTACTTTGCGGCAGTTTCTAGCCAACTAACCTTTTTCGAACTGTTCTCGCAGAAGCTCTTCTGAATCGGCCTTTCTAAGAGGAGGGTGTTTATTCGTTATATCGGGTTTTGTCTCTTCGACCTTGCCGTCATCAGAGCTATAATCTACAAAATAATAATAACAAAAATAAGGGTTTATACACGTACTTCGATCCTTTCCGTCTTAAGAGTTAAAACTTGATTCGTGTGGATGATATCCTTGTGAGGCTATTCTTAAGAAAGCGATCGAACATTCCTTTTCTATCTACGTTTTCAGACTGTGGATGAAATCTTAGAATGTGACCACTTTATAAAAAACGAATGAACAGTTCATTAAAATGTTAAAACGATGTACGAGGAGGTTCTAAGTTTTGAGTCTGTCGATATGATTCTACAGTGTGATCATTCAAATGAAAGCTCTTTGGCAGTTCTTTTCTGTGGTACTGTTGATTATACTGTACAAGGTGGTTCTAACGTTTGAATCTATGGATGAATTCCTAAAGTGTGCCCATTCAAATGAAAGCTATTGAGCAGTACTTTCCTGTGGTACTGTTTATTATGCTGTACAAGGTGGTTCTAACTTTTGAGTCTGTGGATGACTCCTAAAGTGTAACCATTCAAATGAAAGCTACTGAGCAGTACTTTCCTGTGGTGCTGTTTATAATGCTGTACAAGGTGGTTCTAACGTTTGAATCTATGGATCAATTCCTAAAGTGTGCCCATTCAAATGAAAGCTATTGAGCAGTACTTTCCTGTCGTACTGTTTATTATGCTGTACAAGGTGGTTCTAACTTTTGAGTCTGTGGATGAAATCCTAAAGTGTGACCATTCAAATGAAAGCTATTGAGCAGTACTTTCCTGTGGTACTGTTTATTATGCTGTACAAGGTGGTTGTAACTTTTGAGTCTGCGGATGAAATCCTAAAGTGTGACCATTTAAATGAAAGCTATTGAGTAGTACTTTCCTGTGGTGTTGTTTATTATGCTGTACAAGGTGGTTCTAACTTTTGAGTCTGCGGATGAAATCCTAAAGTGTGACCATTCAAATGAAAGCTACCGAGCAGTACTTTCCTGTGGTACTGTTTATTATGCTGTACAAGGTGGTTCTAACTTTTGAGTCTGTGGATGAAATCCTAAAGTGTGACCATTCAAATGAAAGCTATTGAGCAGTACTTTCCTGTGGTACTGTTTATTATGCTGTACAAGGTGGTTCTAACTTTTGAGTCTGTGGATGACTCCTAAAGTGTGACCATTCAAATGAAAGCAACCTGGCAGTACTTTCAGGACTGTGGTGCTGTTTATTATTCTTTACAAGGTGGTTCTAGCTTTTGAGGATTCGTAGGTCAAATCCTCAAAATGATAGTAACATACAAAACGTCAGCGTCCCCACCTTCATCTTCCACTTGATCTCGTTTAATGAAGTACTCCGACTGCCTAGCGTCCAGTGCAGCTCGTCCCCTTTTCTCCGACATGGACAACCTGCCGAACCCATCTCTTTGGAATGGATTCATTTCTTCGGAGGAAAACGGGCTAGGTGGCCGGATGATGGGAGTTTCCCCGTTCATGTCCTCGTGCCACGACTTCCGCTGCTCTCTGACCGGGGTGGTCGGTTCTGAGCTGACGGACGGGTGAGGAGTCCTCCCTAGCCGGGCGACCGCCTGATCGTACGAAGGAGGAAAATCCCTTGTGGGTGACGGGTTCGAAAACTGAGCGGGAGGGGGTGGCGGAGTAGTGGGGGTGGTTCCTCTCTCAGGTGATTTTTGTCTGTCCGGCATTTTGAGCCGTAATTGGAGCCCTGGTGGCAAACCGTAATTAACCTTCGCAGTATCCGCTTCAGAGTCCCATCTTGGAGGTGGCTGTGGTTTTGAAGAAACCTGTGAAGGAGCAGCTGGACCCAAAGGTCTCTCATCAGTGCTTCCTAATGGTGGTGTTGGTATAGCAACAGTACTAGTTGGCCTTTCTGTAGGAACGTTCAACGGAGCGACACTTGTTCGATTTTCCACTGGTGTTGATGTCATTGCCGGAACACTGGGACCGAAAGCTTGCGGTCGGTCATTTCCAACAGCCAGGGGACTGGGTCGATGGTTTGGACGTTGCCTAAAAGGACTGTATAACTGTCCGCCAGCACTTTGACTTTTATTGACTGCTACGCAGTAGGAATCGTTACGTTGAACAGCGTTTCGAGCTCGAAGGGGTGTTAAGTTCCTTTTAACAATGGGTTCATCAAATTGGTCCTCTCCAGTGGATCCACTGCTGGAAAGTCCTACGTAACAAAAAGCAGAATTATACATCATTTATTTAATACGATCGGCTATGATTCAAATACGTTTTGTTGCATTTTAAGCCTGGTTTTCACTGGAGACAAAAGTAGAAGCATAAGCGGAAGCATAATAGCGCTTATGTCCAGTGAAAATGAACTCGACATAAGCAGAAGTAGAAGCGCAGGATTATGCTTCAGTGTCAATGTTTGTTTTCACATGATGCAGATTCTTATGCTTCCGCTTATGCTATGTAGCTAGTGAAAACCAGACTTCAGTTCGTTTACAACGTGTGCAAAGAGTTTATCGTTATCGCTTTTTCTTTTCCAAAATATTACAGCGCACCGTTTCAGCACTGAATCACAAGTCAAAATAATCACAGGTTTTTACTTCAGCTAAGCTTATCGAGCATAAGTTCAACTTCGGAATACAATTCTTGCCCTGATCCAAACTCTAACAGTACAAAACGTGCAATGATCTAAATTGTACCTTTCGTTATGTTAGTATTTAGTGAACTATGTTTAAGCCGGACACATTCGAGACCTGAGAGTTTAGTTACAGACGAACAAGTGAAATTCGGCCCCAACCAGCCAATGATTGATACCCGACTTAAAGATGTGTCCGCATTACAGGGGAGTCCGTCTGAAGAGAGTTTAATGTATTTCCATCAAACTTTAGTACTAGGTGTTTACATTAACATTTGAAGGCGAAACGGATCCAAAATTGGACCTGCCTCTAGGTAGGTACAAAACTTGCATGGTCGGATAAGCTGTCCACAATTTTTCTGGATAGCAGATGCAAGGCGAACAAAAGGACTATTTGTGCAAATATTGTGACTATCAGAGATAGTAGAGATTGGGAAAGATAAGACGAATTAAATATTACGAATAGCGAAGTTGACAATCTAGCCTAGACGTGTATTATTTTTTAGCTTTACACTGTACACTTTACACTGTAGTATACTTACTTCCTTTGTTAGGCAAACCACCGTCGGTCTCGGAGAAATTCTGCGGTGGCTCCTCGACAGGTTTTTTCTCGGATCCCGCTTCAATGGGCCTCTCTTGATCAGGGGCATTAAGCTTCTCAAGGGAGGTACTATGGAGTAACGCCCCAGGAGGAGGGACTGTTTCATCCTGTTCCCGCGCTATAGTGACGTCAATGAACGCTTGATTAGGTCGCGTGGATTGCATCGCATGTCTGAGCGTTTCCATCGCTGATTGGTTGGTTAAACCAACCAATGATTTGCCGTTTACACGGAGAAGCTGGTCTTCAGGGCGAAGGCGGCCATCTTTAGCCGCCGCGCCCCCAGGAATGATAGACTTACAAAAGATGCCCTTGTCTATCGGACTGTCCCTACCCTGGTCACGAGGTGCGCGGCATTTTCCTTTTACGCTGACTCCCAAGCCCGCGGCGCCTGACATGTCCAAAGGAATTTTAAACGTAAGTACTTGAAGGCCTTCTTCTCTGAAGTGACGCAAGCTGTCTTCATTCACCTTAAAGAAAATTAACGAAAGAAAACATGTAAAACATGCAACTCCGTTGGAGTTTGGAGCGATTTTCAACAACTTTAATTGAAATTAATTTCTTGCCTCTGTTGAGCTCAGAATTTGGTTCGCATAGCGCGGAAAAAACGTGCAGCCGCTACAAAACACGGGAAAATATGTAAACAGGGCTAAGCGGGGAGTGCTATGACGAGCGGGAAGACGCCGGAGTGTTATGGTGGATTTCCACTGTCCAGTATAAATTTTTAGCCGCATAAGGACGTGATTTCAGTTGGCTTAACTTATTATGCTAAAATAAAATGACAGACGACATGTGAACGGTTTGCATAAATGTAAAAATTTACGCGCGGTTCAACTTTTTACATTAACGCGAGCCGTCCATAGCTCGTCTCTTATTTTATTTACACACGTAAAGAAACGAAAATTACGTCCCTACGCACGTTAAAATTGCGCGACAGTTGAAATCCACCTAAGAGAAATCACGAATGCTTTTAGTTTGTTCCTGGTTGGTAAAAAAAAGCATGTTTGTTTTAATTGGTTAAGGCACGTTGCACGCGTTCTTTGGACCAATTAGAGTGAAATAAAAAAACTTGTTTCGTCGACGATTAAGCAATCAACGCCCAACCAAAAGCAAACGTGGCGTGGTTCACGCAACTTTAACCGCACTATAACCGATTATATTAAGAGTGTTAACTTCTTTGTATTACGTTTTACGCAAGTGATGAGACAACGGAAAACCGCTTCCTTACGCCCGGGATTTCCGGGTTTTCTCGTTCAATAGTTCACCATCAGCAAAACAAAATAAGGCCGCGTTTCTAAGGTAACGAGTAGTCCCGTTGTTCTCTCTAGGTTAGTCGAGAGGAAACCTTTTTTTTACTGCCAGCCCGCATTTCATTTCTCCTTCAGCTATTCCTCGAAAGAAAAGAAGAACGGTTTCGACATATAGTAACTGAGGCATTGCTCACCTCAATCGCCGGCGTTTGGGGTGATTGTAATATCTCTTCCCTTTGCACTAAAAGCTTTACCAGACCCCGAGTGCTTCGCAGAACATTAACAGCTTCAGCTTGGCTTTTGCCGTTCATCTTCTCTCCGTTTACCTAACAAAAACAGGCAACAAAAACCATAAGCGTTCCAAATTACCAACATTTCAGTTTATCTTGCTCTATTTAAAGGAAGGTTAAGACAACAAGTGCTTCCTCTCCTTTCCACAAATTGTACGTTTGGTGTGAGCGCCATCTGTTGAAGCCACATGTTGTGGATAATGTTATGGTTCCTCCACGCTAGTGAACAACAATTTAAATTTCGCGAGAGAAAACCAGAATTTTTTTGGTTTTAAGACTGGAAACATTTTTCGCTTGAATACCAAATGATTGTATAGTCTGATGTTTGTCAAATAACTATAACGTGATTGTATACTGTGATTGTATACGAACGTTGCGTCATTTTTTAAAGATTTTCCGAGGAAGATCGGAAGATGCTTCGAAACGTTTTTCGTTTTTCGAAGTTTAAGTCGTAAAAGAAACATTCATGTATGTACGTGCACAAAGTGAGCCCTAAATCACGATTATCAGTACATATTTCAACACTTCATAGCTTTTCTTAAATTTGTTTACTAACAGTAAAAGTTACAGACCTCTACAACTTGATCTCCACTTCTTAATTGTCCTCCTTCAATGGCCGCACCTTTTGGCAGGATACTTTTAACAAATATAGGCGTGTTCCCTCCTGCGGGATTATCTCGCGTTGTGATGCTAAACCCAAGACCGTCATTACCTAGTGAATGAAAGATTTGCGTTAAAGGTGGCTACACATTACCTGCAAAATGAACTAAGACTGTTTCGCTCAGCGTTTTGCGACATTCAAGGGGCGACCGTGTTACGGGAATTTTATCTAAAACTGTTCAAAACGCAAGACTAAAGCGAATGATACACATTTAACATCGTCCAAGTTGTTGAATGAGGAGAAAACACATTAAAGATTTTAAACGGATTGACTGAGGTCGTTAAACAAGATGCAACTTGGTGAAGGAAATAGATTGTGTTCAACATGTTGAATGGCCTATTTCAACATTCAACATGGCATGATACACTGTTCACTGCTCCGAATTGAATTTTTGTAGGCCGGGCTTCTTGCGACTAATTTTCAAGTGATGACGCCTGAGCTTGAATACGTTGCCCGCCGTTTTAAAGTTGCAATCCAATTCCATGTCGGCCATCTACAGCCAAAGACACTTAAGGCCCGGACACACGGTGCAATTTTCTTGCGCGAAATGTCGCAAAAGGAGAACTCGATTCTACTTCTGCAACTGTTGCGCGCAACTTTGCACGTGTCCGCACTTGTACAAAACTGCGCGGACGCGAATTGCATAGCGCGCGTCTCGCGTGTCGTTAGAGGGTGGTAATTTACTCAGTATTGAATGGCACCGTTGTTACCACTGATACAAATTTTTCACAAATCACTCTTACCTTTCATTAATTCAATGAGAATTCTTTTGCTTATTTTCTTGAAACTTGAATCGGGAATAGACGGTGACCCAATAAGAGACTGAGGTGTCAAAGGTAATATTTCTCGCTGTGATTGTTCTTGTTGCTCTGATTCAGTAATTTCAAGTTGAGGTGTAGCGTGGATTATTTCAAGTGGTTCGTTAGTCTTTTGTCCAGGTACGAATGAGTGAGAGCGAGATACACCGATGTTGACTACAGGTGCTTTGATGGCTGTAGCAAACAGCTCCTCGGCTCTGAAAAATAAAATACATTGTAAGAATCACAAATATACAAATACATTTTTTTAAAAATCCGAAGCGCATTAAGACATGTGATATGTGTGCTATAAAAGTCTGTCTCTCTCTCTTTTTTTTTTACAGTTGACTTTAGCTTAACAACCACACTCGGGTCAAGGAAGGGAGATCGCTTATGGTCGCTTGTAAGAGTCGAAGATTCAAACAGGATTTCATAAAGATGGTTGCTGAGTGGAGATGGTCGCTTATAATATGATAGTGAATTGAAAGTCAAAGACGCCTTGAAAGTAAAAGCGTCCTTCCATTTAGATGGAAGAAGCAAGCTAAAGCACATGAAGACTGACAAAACTTTTGTGAGTGCCGCGCCCTTTTTCCAGTTGCAATATTATTTTCTTCATCAACATGCGCCATTAAACCCTTTTCTTTCAGCAATAAGATATGCCAGGGACAGGCAAGGCCTTATGTGACTAAGAACTGTACTTGTCAATCAGTCCCGTTACCTTTCATTTGGCATATCCATAAGACTCCAACCGTTCACTTCAACAATCCTGTCAGCAATCTGCAAATTATATGTGTGATAATTTATTCAGAATTAATAATTTCAAGATTAATATTTATATACTCTAATTAAATTCCATGGCAAGAGTAATTTTATTTTGAAATAGGCAAATGAATTAAAAGATGCAACAGAAAAAACATACACTGTACGTGTATTAACGCAAATCAGCAAACTAAACCAAAATATCAATAAAAAGAAATTACTTGTAGCCTGCCATCATTTGCAGCACAGCCATCTGGTGAGATGTTTCGAACAATAAGACCAAGTTCCCTGGTGAAGATTTGAGAAGAAATATGAATATCCATTGCAATAATGGTAACTAAAATCTGAACAATTCAACACGTATGGAGCCCAAAAATGTCACCGAAGGGTTTCGACAGGGAGTGTGGGTTAATGTGGTCATTTTGTGGGAGTGGGGAAAGGGGGGAAAGGGGATGGGGAAAGAAGGATGTTGGGAGTGCGCAAAGTGCAAAATGCGCCAAAAGTCCCCCTCCCTACCTTCAGTTGGGTTTGTTATTTTTTAGGTTTGTGCTGATAAAACGTTTTTTTTTTTACTTTAAAAGTGATATAATACAATAATGAAAGGGTGCATGGAAAAAAGCCCTTAGTGAATTTTTGGTTGGCTGGCCGAATATTATGTTTTTCAATTCCATTTTGGATGCAAGTTTATGATTATGTAACTTGCATTCACTTTGTTAAGATACCTTGCCATTTAACTGGTAGTTTTCAATGGACAATGATTAAAACCAAATACAAGTGTGAAAGTTACTGGGAGATATTTTTATGCTGCATATCAACTGATTTTTATGAAGTTATTTAAAGGGCTTATTTCCACGCACCCCTTCAATGTCCCGTTTAAATCCATTTTTTTTTTAATGATCAAATAGCAGAGCAACACAAACCTGCCATCAGCTGTCCGATATCCTGCAACTGTGAAACCTAATCCCTCATCAGGATCATCCCGCTTTAACTCTATCATAACCATGTCAGGTTCACTAAAGATACAAAAAAAGACATTACATGTATGTACATGTATGAAAAAAAATAAATATAAAGGGAGTTAGTAGTGGATTTCAGGCTGGCCAAAAAACATCTACATGAAACTCAAAGTTATGAAAAATAATTTGACTTCTTGTCTGGTTTACGTGCAGTGTCTACATAAAAGTGAAAATCCGACCTCTGAAAAATTCATTAGTGAATTACAGTGGAACCTCCATTAGGGGACACCATCGGGACCAGGAGAAGTTTTTCCTTAATACATGTAGGTGTCCCTTTAATAGAGGTGATAATTACAAAGATTATACGAGTGTTTTGCTGGCCATGACCAGTAGAAGTGTCCTGTTAATTGAGGTGTCCCTTTAATAGAGGTGATAATTACAAAGATTATACGAGTGTTTTGCCGGCCAGGACCAGGAGAAGTGTCCTTTTAATAGAGGTGTCCCTTTAATAGAGGTGATAATTACATAGATTATGAGTGTTTTGCCGGCCAGGACCAGGAGAAGTGTCCCCTTAACAGAGGTGTCCCTTTAATAGAGGTGATAATTACAAAGATTATATGAGTGTTTTGCCGGCCGTGACCAGGAGAAGTGTCCTCTTAACAGAGGTGTCCCTTTGATAGAGGTGATAATTAGAAGAGTGTTTTGCCGGCCGTGACCAGGAGAAGTGTCCCCTTAATGAAGGTGTCCCTTTGATAGAGGTGATAATTGCAAAGATTTTATGAGTGTTTTGCCAGCCGGGACCAGGAGAAGTGTCCTCTTAATAGAGGTGTCCCTTTAATAGAGGTGATAATTACAAAGATTATATGAGTGTTTTGTCGACCTGGACCAGGAGAAGTGTCCCCTTAATAGAGGTGTCCCTTTAATAGAGGTGATAATTACAAAGATTATATATTAAGTGTTTTGCCGGCCGAGACTAGGAGAAGTGTCCCCTAAATAGACGTGTCCCTTTTCATAGAGGTGATAATTACAAAGATTATATGAGTGTTTTGCCGCCCGTGACCAGGAGAAGTGTCCTCTTAATTAATAATAGAGGTGTCCCTTTCATAGAGGTGATAATTACAAAGATTATATGAGTGTTTTGCCGGCCGTGACCAGGAGAAGTGTCCTCTTAACAGAGGTGTCTCTGGATAGAGGTGATAATTAGAAGAGTGTTTTGCCAGCCGTGACCAGGAGAAGTGTCCCCTTAATGAAGGTGTCCCTTTGATAGAGGTGATAATTACAAAGATTTTATGAGTGTTTTGCCGGCCGTGACCAGGAGAAGTGTCCCCTTAATGGAGGTGTCCCTTTAATAGAGGTGATAATTACAAAGATTTTATGAGTGTTTTGCCGGCCGGGACCAGGAGAAGTGTCCTCTTAATAGAGGTGTCCCTTTAATAGAAGTGATAATTACAAAGATTATATGAGCATTTTGTCGGCCAGGACCAGGAGAAGTGTCCTCTTAATAGAGGTGTCCGTTTAATAGAGGTGATAATTACAAAGATTATACATGTATGAGTGTTTTGTCGGCCGAGACCAGGAGAAGTGTCCCCTTACTGGAGTAGTCCCAAAGTAGAGGCTCCACTGTGCTAAAGGTTTTAAATTGTTGAAATGACAGAAAGAAAAATAACAAAATGCCCACAATGTTATCCAATCACAATTCTTTAAATTCATATTGTAGGGCTAGAGGCAGGTTAAATTTCGATAAAATGGCTTGTTACATAACTGTTGTGTGTTTCAGTGCATTGAGGATATTATTTTTACAGTGTCATGACATATGGATTGTGTGGTGCACAGGATTTTGTGCAATACATTTGTACACTGACTGTACGTGTATTACAGTATGTGGGATTGTGCGACATACGCTGTATTTCTCCTTACCCACTGCTTTCTGAATCTTCTGAGTGCTGATCATCGCAATATTGATTACTAAAGTCTGGTTCGTTTGAGCTTGGCTCTGATGGTGATGTAACCACACTCACTGGTTCCCCTCTGTGATTATTTACCTACAAAAAAATTGACATTATAATTTATTCAGTACAGTGCATCACTCAAAAGTCAGTTATCAGTCACACCTCGTTTCACACTCTGCCTGAATCATGTTGTACAATACACAATTTGCTTAGCATGTAATGTTTTGTTTCAACTTTTTGTCAAAAGTTTACTTTCACAAAAATTAACCGAACTCATTCCAATCTTGAGTCAAAGATGAATAAAAAACAATTTCAAGGACTTTCAAGTTGACCAACAAATTCACTTTTAAAGGGTTTTCAAGTTCTTCAACTTTGATTTTCAAGGCATTTACAAAGTTGTAGCCTGTTAACCCTTTAACCCTGCCACTAGTGATCAGCACACAAATTCTCCTTGTGTTACCAATGCAAGATCAGTGATACCAATCAAGAGAAATAAAGAAATGATCCCCACAGATGAACTGTCTTGATATTTAAACATATTCTCCCAACTAGAGCTAGAACAAATGTATAGAGAACAGTAAGGTGGATTTGTCTATTGACAGTGGGGCTTCAAGGGTTAACATGCACCCCCTTTTAAAGCATCAGGGTAATATTGTAATATTCACAAATTCGCTCAGCATCCAATGTCTGCAATATATCATGGACCTCATGGCAACTTCTTATTCTCACCGCAAACATTCTTTCCTCCTGTAGCTCCGCCCATCTGTCCAACATAGGGCTGTCTACAAACATTGATTTCCGCGCTGAGTTTCTTCCTAATGAAAAGGTCTCTTCTTCAACTTCACTGTGTTCATTATCTGCATGATCAGAACTTGTTGACGAAAATCGTCTCCGTTCTCCATTGGAATGGCCATTATATACTGGTGATTTGATAGGCCTCCCTATAGCAACAAACGTGGTCTCTCCAGTCCTACTCTTATAAATTGCAGGTTTCACCGATACATTGTCATTTATTTCTGACTTTGATGAATCTGAACCAATTCGATATCTGTCACGGTCATCATGCGTAGATATTCCAGAATCTTCTGAAGGTATAGATTCAACATATGAATTAGTCCTAGTACCGTTGATGTGATTGTTAACCTGTCTAACAGGTCTTACAGGTTTTGGTGCAATTGGAGGTGGAGGACTTTTTGACACTCTGAATAAAGGCTTGATTTCACCATTGGTGTTTTCAATTTTATTCTTGACTGGAACATATGTTTTTATAGGTTGTTGTTCCTCTATAAATTTCGATGTTTCATCTTCGTGAGGAGATAGATCAGGACTTGCTGTTCCTGCTGAAGATGCTCCTGTCCCATATCCTCCATTTTGTGATGGCCGGTGAAAAGTAGAACCTTCTTGAAACACGGCAAGTAACTAGGATGGCAAAATAATTATTAAAATTAGTATGAATCAAAACTAAAAATTCAAATGAACCCCTGCAATACTAAAAATGCCCGATTTCTACCTTGCAATATTATTATTGAAACATTCCAAATTAGGTTTAATTTGTAAATTTAAATAGCATTTAGAAAGTACAGTAACTGCTTGAATGTTCACAGTTTAGGATTTCATCCACATGCTTATAGTGTACGATGTGCCTTACCATGAGCATTCAACAAACTTTTTTACAAGTTAGCTAATCAGACAACACGGATTCAATTGACGAGGACACCTCCTTTCAAAGTCGGTTGAGCACAATGGAATGTTGTCTGGTCAATCAATTTGTGTTTATCACAGGAGTGTAAAATTTACTACTTACAAAAATTAATACAAAGATTTTATTCAATTTATTGCTTCACACATATCCACAGTTACGAAAATGATTTTTAAATAAAAATTAGCTGGTGATATCATGCAATTTTGTTGGGTGCTCGCAGTAATTAAGGAGTATTGCACTGTAAATAAAAGTAAACAGACTAACACAGAAAAGCAGCTCTCTAAAAAAGGCAGACATTAATAGGCAACATAAACAGAGTAGTAGTCAGAAAGGACCAAGTGCATATATAAGGATCTTTGGGAAAATTAGTGTGAACTACTGTAAGCAGTAAATAATTGCCTATAGGTGGCAAAATCGTTGGCTGCTGAGACATTTTGAGACTTAATGGGCTGGAAACAACAACAACAACAATTTATTTTTCAAATAATGAAACAAAGTATAGCAGCAACCGGCAAATAACTAGTACATGTAAGAGTTATTTGACTGACTGACTGTTCAGTAGCTTTCATTTCAATGGTCACACTGTAGGATTTCACTGACATTCTCAAACGTTGCAATGCATTACTACCTTATGAGTGTGACAGATCTACATGTAGAGGTTTCCGAGATGTAAGGGACCCTTATGCTAATACATGTACATGTAGGTACATGCACATATAAACATGTATGGGTTTTTTGCGCAAAAACAAATGATTTGGAAAGAATAAAAAGAGCACAAAGAGATCCAATACATCAATGTTTACACTATGTACAATTTAATCAATGCTCAGTACTATAACCTCATCTCTTAAAGGTATGTGGTTGTCACAGCGATATGGCATCCTCCAATAACATTTTGCAATACAAACAAGCTTAGCTATCAAGTGTAAACATCACTGAAAAAAATTGATCACATTTGTATGTACATGTAAATCATCATGACAGACTAAATGCAGTGTCAAGAATTTCAATAGAAAAATATTTCAGACTTGCATTTAAAGTACATGTATGAACAAACTAATGATCAATGCCTAAACCCTTTAACCTGCAATAATGATCAGCATCAAATTTCTCCTTGAATTTCAATGCTATAATCAATCAGAGAGGTTTAGAGAATTAAGGAAATGATCACCCAACATATATTGAATTCTACTGATATTTTAACAACTTCTCCTCACTTAACCGCTATAAGAAATGCATGGGGACAAGAAAGGGATCTATTTGTATTTAATAGATAATTGATAATTACAGGGCTAAATAATCCTGTCATTCTTAACGTCAAACCCTAAGTCAAGTATCTACTAATGTCTTCCAGATCTTTGGACAAAATCCTAACAGCAGCAACAAATAATAAATTAACAATGTCAAGCTGTACAGTCAAACCCAGCTTTACAGACGCCATTGTATCTAGACATTAGTCCCTTCGCAAAATTATAAAGCCCATACATTTTCTCTGAAATTCCTCAACTAGATATCATTGGAATAATACATTTGTATTGGGACCAGGAAAAGTGCATGTCCACTACAACAGAACTTGTTAATTAAATGACTATAGCAGTGAAAGTATTTACATTCAACTCTCTAAACAGACAGACACTTGCATGATCTGAACTGCACTAATTCACTAATTGTTCTGTTAGGTAAACCCTTTATAAAACATGTCTCTAACATGGACTGGCTAAACATACATACATGTACATGTAGCTGGTGCCAGTCCCAGCTATGACTCCTTCTTAGAGACAGCTGACTGAAGTGTTTTTTAATTTATAATTTCAAATATTAATTTTCTTTGTATATGTATCTTAAAGAAGATAAAAATTTGAAATATTCAACACAATGAGGATCCTTGAAAATCAGTGCAGCTGCCAAATTGGAAGCATTTAATTAGAGTGCATATATATATGCCAACAATAACAAGAGACTTTCATTAAGCATTAAGCATTGCTTATTTAATGTCTGGAATGATAAACAAAAGTAATCATACATGTAGTTCCCCAAGCAGACAGAATAATCTTGCATCAATGCATCTGGATAACCCCTTTGATAACTTCCGTGCATTTAGAGTGTACAGTGTATATGCAAGCCAAAGTTTGATGAAACTTTGTTCTTTTTCTCTGTGGTTGGGTTAACTTAATTACTTGTGGGACGTACTATATTAAAATTATAATTTGATATTCCTCCAATTTGAATTTTTGTGTTTCCAAGATGGCTTAAAGCCTCCACTAGTTTAAATGGACAACTTCATTTTGAGAGAAAACATGAAACATTTAGACTGACATTCTCATACATTGTACTTTTGAAGATATGAAATTCATGACACTGCTTAATTTAACCCTATAGACTGACGACCTTAACATAATTTGCATATAACACATTTTACTTCAGTGTGTATAAACAAGCAAATATGTGCTACATAACATGCATGCATGGGCCAATATTTTATTCTAGCACAAGAGGACAAACTTAACCTTACACGCGCAGTCAATAAAAACAGTAAGTTATACTCAATACATGTAAATGCATTAGCAAAATATACAATTTAAGATTTTCCAAGTCAGTGACTTTCATGTGACTCTCTTAAATTAACAACTTGTACATTGAAATGGAAATTACAAAACCAGAACTATCAAAGACAAATGAATGCTATTTCACAATATCTGTTGGAATACCATAATTATTTGTCCAAATGATGCAATACATTGAAAAACAAAGTTTGTGGGAGGATTTAAGGCTGATCAGTACATGTAATATGACAACTTTATCATTTCTGATCTGATGACCAGAAAGAAAACTGCAATAATTTCTACTTTAATTGTTTGACAAAAAAATGACATTTTCTCACGATCCCAACACTCACAGGAGGGCGACATACTTTAAATTCACTAAATAAACAACAAAAACTGATCTTCTTAAAAGCACACGGATTCTAAGATAACCCAAGAAATCCAAATGCTTTCAAGAGATGCCAAACTGCACAGCAGCAGAGGCGATAAGAAGAAATAACCATGATAAACAAAGATGAAATAAATAAAAAGCAATTCCCAGTGATAGTTTCTTGACGATTTAGCCATGCGTACATCACGCCATGACAATTAAATGTTCATTTCAACGTTGTAAATTTCAATAAAAATAAAAACAGGATACATGAGGAATTTCAAATAACGAATATTTAATCTAATCCCTAAGTAATAAGGAAGAAAAATACGGACGCGGACACGAAATAGTAGATATAAAGACAGGAATAATTATTACCTTGTCTTTGTCGTCGACTACATCAGATAGGACATCATCTGGGTCAAGTATGCCGTGGTCTTCATTTGTTTCCAGAAAATGCACTTGGATAAACTCGTCCGCGGACTGCAAAAGATCAGGAAGGAACCAACATTTGATTAAACGGATCTATCTGTACAATTATTAATGTCAGTCGCAATTTTAATGTTTCTTTTAATGCAATAGATACTTTCCGTATAATATCCTAAGACAAATTAATGTAAAGGTGGAAAATTGTGGTTAATATAAGTATATAAAGTTACACCAACTACAGTATGTTCACCTATACACAATTCAAGGCGATTGATCGATACTCGGTAAACATAAGCAAAACACAAGAATAAAGGCCATAGGGAACAACAAATATACTGAAACACCGTTGCTAAAGATAAAAGCAAGAGACGGGAAGTTGTAATTTTACTATATTTATAAAATGGTACTATATCTTATGCTGCAAATGATTTATGATGCATCATAAAATTTACTTGGCGACAAATCTTCCTGTGCACACACGAAAATTTGCAGCTAAATACGTATTTTGTATTTACTCAAGGTTTCTATGAGAAGGTAAAAATATAAAATTTAGGAAAACCGATTCGAGCATATTTATTATTCCCAACTGCCGGTTCGATACAAATTGTAATAGAAACCTCGGATACATTGCATTTGTAGATTTCGAATCGAACAACTCATCGCAAAGCGCCGGAAATCGAACGTAGGACATTGCGCGTTTTTCACCCTTCCACACACACTCGAATTCTATAAAGCTTATAAATGTCAAGTTCGCAAGTCAGTAACGTATATAGTAAAGCAAAGTTTGAATATTCAAACTGGCGTAAAAGCACTATAAAATTTTGCGGGAGCAAATGAGAATTTAATAGACCCCGAGGCAAATCTTGTGAGCGAATCCAAGGTAAGCTTATAATTATATCAAGGTCACTCGCTACTCAGAGTTTAGATACAAGATACTTAAAAAGCGAAGATGTTTTTATAACACCAATGTCTGATATCTGGGTAGAAGCATAACAGAATTCACACTTGCCTTGCTGGTTGCTTTGCGATATCTTGAAACTGCGCGTTGAATTAGTTCGCATACTGTCAAGTCGCCATTGCCACAAGGAACGATGACGCACACTGTATCAAAACATACCGTAACCTTCATTTTGTGCGCGTTATATTCAGCCCAAATCCTTCGGCGAACACCACAATATTACAACACAACGAAAGAATCATCCCTCAACAACCAAAACTTCGACTTTCATTAATTCTGTTATGAAGCTATGAATAAATTACGTTGATTTTTGTGGTTACGGCCTCCCACGTGCTCCATTCCCGCCAATCAAAAAGCGCTAATTCGGCTCTATTAAATTTAGGTCACGTGTGCCCTTCCAGGGAGGTGTGGGTGGAATATAATCAGTGACGTCACTGCGGAAAATAGTTTTGGTTTCAATGAGTCGCTAAGTGACTCAAACCACTGAAAGAATACAATTGAAAAGAGTACCATTCGAGATTGTTCCGGTTAATTTTTAAAGGCATTCTTTAGATCAATAATTAACAGCGTAAACAATTGTAAAACTTTTCAATAAAACTGTCTTAACTTTTTTCTTTGTCGTGACCGTTGTTCTATTTCCGTGATACATAATCACAGTTAACTTGGGTTATCTATCTTTTTATATTCAAATTTATACAATACAAAGAGTAGGTGTGTTACATAGCAAGTGACATCATTTTATTGCGTAGCACATTCATTCACGCACTCACACTGACTATCACAAAAGCGTGCAGTTTGGAACAAAAACAGTGAATTAGGGTTTTGCCTTACCGATACAACAAAGTACTTCCGGTGAAAAATATGCGTAAAATGACAACGCAATATAATACGTAATTCCTAAGCTTAGTTTCCACTAACCACCGAACGGGCCGGTTTATATTTCTTTCTTTTGTCCACTGAAAGGATAGATAGCCTGCGAAAACAGCCGCCTCTTGTCGCTCCCGGCCGCTAGTAGTGGGTCGCACGTGTAGTTGCCAGAGGCCAATAGGGGTGTTCGCGCGAACACCCATAGCGGCCGGGAGTGATGAAAGGTGACTGTCAGTCGCATGCTTGGAGAGCTGAAGATAGAGCCGAAGGAAAAAACACTTGTATAAAAAAACCGCATCAGAAAATTCCGCACATGAAAACCAGTGTGACATAAACGACAAGAAAATATAGGGTGTTTCCTTTTCTTGGGACGGTACTTGTGTTTATTTCACAAACGTTTTCAACAATTTATCGGACCGATGTTAGGAATACGAGTTTTTTAGATTTTCCGAGTGCTGTAGGATTTCTATAGATCATGTTTTAGCGTTGTTTAGATTTGTCGCTGTCTTTTAACTTTTTAAATTATCATATTAGTTTATGAGTTTTGTGTTATTCTTTGTTTTGTTTTCAGCTGTTTTTTTTTCTAGAAGTTCCCAATTGATAACTGCCATAACAGAGCTTTGTGCTATTACGACGTTTCAATGTTTTCTTCTTCTTTGTTCTGAATTTTCGGAAAACTAACACTTGTAAGGATAACCCAAATGAGCGGATTTTTATACCAAATTAATGTGCCATAATTCATTTTAACATTTCTGTATGGCCTTGAAGCAAATTTGATCAGTAAGTCAGTATATGATTTTATCTTTTCCGGATTTAAACTGACTTTAGCTTTATTTCCTGAGCTGGAGGGTTCCTGCTTCAATAAAACGTTCAAAGCAAAACTAGATTACCGGCCTAAAAAGTAAAGTCAAATTTAAATTTTAGCTTTCATTCAACTAGTTACACTGACTGATGAATTCCGTTCCGTCCACGGACTCTGAAAATAGCCGAGATCTTGATCCGGCTCCTTGTTCTGCTTGTTCAGGGCACCGTGTACATGCAGGCATAACCAACAGTAGTTATAATTTGCATAAAGTAACCGTTAAAATAATGATTATCCTTTACTTTGCAATCATTATGTTGACGGCTGGCTACTTTTAAAATAATATGTAAGGGCATTTTGGAAATATGTTGCTTTATGCAAATTACTTGCATTATTACTGTTTTGCAAATCATGCCCTAAAAATAATTTTTTATTTTCTCGAAAAACGTCTTATAAGTTTTCTGGAAACTTCAGTTTGTGGCTAATAACACGTGAGTACTACAAAATTTGACAGTTTTATTATGAAGCATCTGACTAGATTTTGAGAAAAACGACATTGTTTAAAACAGAGGACAATAGGCGTTGCTTTAGTAACCGCTGTCGCTCGGAAATTAGTGACACAGGCACCTCTTTAAGATGGTGCCGGGATTCGAAATTTTAAGAGGTTTACAGGTGTAAAGAAGGGATGGAAGAAAGAAAATGATTTTTGGAACACCAACAGACAGTTGATACCCACGCAAAAGCACCCCGGGTGGACTATTTTACCAGTGGACTATTTCGGTGTCCATCTATTAAAAAAATTATTTTCAATATTGATATTCTCCAAATTTTACAAATCCCTTGTGAAAAATTATTTCCTCCCAAAAATCACCCCAAAATTTACAAAACACCCCATGACATAGATTCATGAGATGAGCGGAGAGTTTTTGGATTTTTTGAAACGTGAACAAGATATTTCCATTTAAAGTCATGTAAGTGACGAGAAAATGGCGTTCAGGTTGAGTCCCGCCTTGATGAAGGTTCTGACTCGTATTTGTTTTCTTGCAATCTGAAACCACTGTTCAAGTGACTGGAACGGAGACATTATCGTGTTTCCTATGATAAAATACTTAATGATTCTTAGAGAATTTCGCGAGACTTCAGCCATGCGATCATGAACGAGGAGAATGCCCTGACCGGGAACAAGGCTGCAAGATCTGGCCCACATATATCGTCATGCTGATTTACAGCTCCTTTTTGGGCTCTGAAGATGAATGCTTCTTAGCCGGCTTGCCCTTTGTTTTGCATTTGCGTGAGTTTTAAAAATATTTAACAATAAAAAGGGAGTTGTATGTACGTTAATTTCGACGTTGACAAATTGCTTCTTGAACTTGGAGACCTAAAACTTATGACTGTCGCTCGAGTTCTGATCTGCACAAGCAGAAAAATGGGAATTTTAATTCAGGTTAAGAGTGAAAATGCCACGCGTTTCTGTGGTCGACAAAATAAATTCATTGTTCCCTTTGAACAAAAAAAAAGATAATTTCGTACAGTCAAATAGAGTTTTACAATGCCGTGCACTTCAGCAAGTGACTCCACATTAATTTTTAATTTGATTTTATTATGCAGGAGCCTTAAGGCGCCATTTAAATGCCAAGGTTAACTTCAACTGAAGACAGTCAGCAATTGAAAGACTCTGATGAATGAATATCCGATATTAAATAATCCAATTGATTACGGTATTGGCAAGATGCGGTGAATGGAAGCTTTCATTGCACAGACAATCGCCATTATTAAACCTTCTCAATGTCAGAGTCATTAAAGTCTGTGGATGAAATCCTATAGCGTGACCCTTAAAACATGAAACCTATTGAGCAGTACTTATCTGTGGTACTGTTTATTATGCTGTACAAGGTGGTTTTAACTTTTCAGTCTGAGGATGAAATCCTAAAGTGTAACCATTCAAATAAAAGCTACTGAACAGTACTTTCCTGTGGTAGTCAGTTTATTATGTTGTACAAGGTGGTTCTAATGTTTGATTCTGTGGATGAAATCCTAAAGTGTGACCATTCAAATGAAAGCTATTGAGCAGTACTTTCCTGTGGTGCTGTTTATTGTGCTGTACAAGGTGGTTCTAATGTTTGATTCTGTGGATGAAATCCTAAAGTGTGACCATTCAAATGAAAGCTACTCAGCAGTAATTCCCTGTGATGTTGTTTATTGTGCTGTACAAGGTGGTTCTAACTTTTAAGTGTGGGATGAAATGCTAAAGTGTGACCCTTCAAAGGGAAGCTACTGAGCAGTGCTTTCCTGTTGTACTGTTTATTATGCTGTGCAAGGTGGTTCTAACTTTTGAGTCTCGGATGAAATCCTAAAGTGTGACTATTCAAATGAAAGCTATTGAGCAGTACTTTCCTGTGGCACTGTTTATTATGCTGTACAAGGTGGTTCTAACTTTTGAGTCTGTGGATGAAATCCTAAAGTGTAACCATTCAAATAAAAGCTACTGAACAGTACTTTCCTGTGGTAGTCAGTTTATTATGTTGTACAAGGTGGTTCTAACTTTTGAGTCTGTGGATGAAATCCTATACTGTAATTCCAACCATTCAAATCAAAGCTCTTCAGCAGTGCTTTGTTATGGTGCAGTTTGTTCTTTAATATCTTACAAAATAAACTTTGGAATTTTTTCTGAACCTTCAATTCTGCACACTATTAGCAGTGAAAGGACGGCTCTTAAAACAGGTGTACAGGTGCCTGTCAACAGTATCGTCTAACGTCGCGTCATGCATGGTCTGACTGAATTATCGAAATGAAACCTTCAGCACTGTATGTTATGGCGGCCGACATTCATCCATGCACTGAACACAGTTTCTAAATCATTCACTCCTTAACGCCAGGATTAAGCAACGAGTCAGATAATAAGGTTAAAAACTACTTATTTCCCATATTGTTTTAGGACCCACACAGTTATTAATCCATAAGTCAGACCCCAACAATTTGGCTTGTCTGCTCGGATTGTAAGTGGCAGATAATTTTAAGAGAGAGGAAATCATATGAAGTTATGCTGTAGCTTTTCCGAAAGCTGACGTTTGTTCCGGTACCCAAATTTAACGTGACGTTTTCGCCCCTCCTAAGACAAAAGGCATTCATTATTTCATGTTATGAAGCTTCGCGAGATAAGATTCATTTCAACTGAGTAAACTCTAGTTTTTTCTCGGCACTTGTATTGGAATTCGTCAGAATATCTGAAGCGAATGAAGCCTTCTAATCTAATATTCCACCGAAGTTCCCTTGACAAACACTTAAATTTACAACTTTTCAACAAATCTGAGATTTCACTCTTGAAATAACCATTTGAATGGTCTCACTTACAAAGGTTTATCAACAACCAGATTAAAAGTTTAGAAGCAACTTGTAAAGAATGGTAAACAATGGAGAGAGTATACTAATGCTCAATATAGCGGACGCTTTCATTTGAATTCTCACAACAGGTACGTATTTCACTCCATAGACACAAATTCAGTAAACGCTAGAGTTAACAGCCGACAAACAACGGACATCGAGAAACTGAAGAACTGCCTGATAGCTTTCATTTGAATGGTGACTCTTGAATTTCATCCACGTTGTCTCGCAACTTATTCCTTGTGCAGTGATATTAAAACAGTACTGATTATTAAATAGCCATTTGATTTGCCTTGGTCACACTTAATTATTAAAAATTATTCCTAGAACAAAAAGTTATGCTCACCTTCAGACACAACGCAAAAAACACCATACCAAACTTTGAGAATCATACGTCCATAGACTCAAAAGTTGGAACCACAATACACTGTAACAACGAAGAGTGCCTCTCAGTAGCTTAGTTCCATCTGACTACTTTAATATAAGAAATATTTCAACTGAAAATATCACATGACACAGATTGTTTCGAGTGTCTTTAAGAGGGAAGTCAGTATTACCCAAGGGTCACGGACATCCGTTTTAATCTTTTTTATCGGCAAGGGCAATTCAGTAAAACTTCTTTATGCGCAACACCAAATCAAAAAGCTTTACAACTGAGGCAATTGATAAAAACTGAGGATAGTTATTGGTTTTATTTAAGTGTACGTGTTTGGGATGTATTCCCGGCCTAAATGGCTATTCTCGCCAGACATCCGGATAGTATTTCTTTATCCTTTCTTGAAAGGAAACTTGATATAAACTTTATAATGAGGTGAAAAAAGCCGGGACGCATTTTACAGGCTAAATAATGATGACACGAAATGTCAATCCTAAAGATAATATATATAGCTACAATAGATGAAAGTGATTTATCTTCATGTGTTTTCCTTTTTCCTAGAAAACAACAACAACATCGCACAGACAAACAAACGAGTTTATTCGACTCGTCGAATGGGATGAAAATCTGAAAGTTATCGCCATTTTTATAGAATCAATTGTGATTGGAAACAAAAAGACCCGTGTCTTATCCGGATATACAATTATCCCCCAGAGTTTATTCCCTTACAGCCGGAAAACTAAACAAATCTAGAGATAAGAAAATAAAACTGAACGAAACTTCCTAACGAAGTTGATTATGAGTCGGAATTAAAATTTTATACTAGTTCGTAAAATTCATTTGTTAGTCAGTTTTATTCTTGTATTAACCATGAGCCAGCATTTAGGAAGGGTTGATGACTCGGTAAAACTGCAAAATGAAATCTCATTAGAAACTACCACGTTAAATCACAATTATAATTAGATCCCTAAAACCTCGAAAACCGCCAATCTGCTCGGAGATTAGTTCCATTCGTGCTTAATTCCACTCATGATGCCATATTCAGGGACAACCGGCCTACATGCCCATGGGGGAGGGGGGACTCCGATATGAAAATGACAGGGTGCTCGTCGTACCTTTTTTACCTTTTTGGGGTCAAAATTTGTAGATTGGTACCGCTTAGGGTGCTGAAATCTAAAATGACCATGGTTAGAATTATCGCGGTACCTTTTAGGATATTGAGCTAAAAAAATACGACAGAATATGTCTTGTGTTGTATAAAATTGCTGCTTCTTTATAGGAAGTTTGAGCCACGCCTATCAAACGAGATTCTGGTACATTTTAGGGTGTTTTTCGAAATTCTCCGACGAGCACCCCCGTCATTTTTATAGGGGAGTCCCACCCCCCGGGCCTACATGTCAATAAAATTAATGTTAAGTCAAACGCTTGTAATGGCGTTTTACCAGCATTTCCATATCATTTTAGCGCGCGCGCCTTTGAAGTAAACTGTGTAAAAGCTAATACAGTTTGGAGCTTTTCAGTTCTTTTTACAGCTCAATATTTTAGCTGCAGAAAAATTTAGGGAAAGGAATCTTATCTCCGGCAAATTTACTAAAAAAAGAGCTGCTTTCACCATTCCGAAAATCCTAACTGACATTATTTCGTGGGTTTAACAAGGCGGTAAGACAGCAATAGTGAGTTAACAGAAGAGAGTTAACGCCTGTGAGTTGCTGGCAAGATCTTGAATTTTAAAAATCTTACCGGCCAGATCTTGAATTTTCAAAATGTTGCTGGCAAGATCTTGAATTTCAAAATCTTGCTGGTAAGATCTTGAATTTTCAAAATCTTGCTGGCAAGATCTTGAATTTTGAAAATCTTGCTGGCAAGATCTTGAATTTTCAAAATCTTGCCGGCAAGATCTTGAATTTTCAAAAACTTGCTGGCAAGATCTTGAATTTTCAAAATCTTGCTTTTCAAAATCTTGTATAAGTCTAACGTATAAGAAACAAAACCTAAACAAATCGTATTTGGTCACGTGCCCTTTCCCGCGTGTTGTTAGGTGTTTTCACTTTTAAAGTCAAAATCTAGCCGGCCAGATCTTGAATTTTCAAAATCGTGCTGGCAAGATCTTGAATTTTCAAAATCTTGCTGGCAAGATCTTGAATTCCAGCAAGATCTTGAATTTTCAAAATCTCGCTGGCGAGATCTTGAATTTTCAAAATCTTGCTGTCAAGATCTTGAATTTTCAAAATCTTGCTGGCAAGATCTTGAATTTTCAAAATCTTGCTGGCAAGATCTTGAATTTTCAAAATCTTGCTGGCAAGATCTTGAATTTTCAAGATCTTGCTGGCAAGATTTAGAATTTTCAAAATCTTGCTGGCAAGATCTTGAATTTTCAAAAGCTTGCTGGCAAGATCTTGAATTTTCAAGATCTTGCTGGCAAGATCTTGAATTTTCAAAATCTTCTCTTTTCAAAATCTTGTATAAGTCTAACGTATAAGAAACAAAACCTAAGCAAATCGTATTTGGTCACGTGCCCTTTCCCGCGTGTTTTGTTTCAGTGAAGTTATAAGGTGTTTTCACTTTTAAAGTCAAAATCTAGCCGGCCAGATCTTGAATTTTCAAAATCTTGCTGGCAAGATCTTGAATTTTCAAAATCTTGCTGGCAAGATCTTGAATTCCAGCAAGATCTTGAATTTTCAAAATCTCGCTGGCGAGATCTTGAATTTTCAAAATCTTGCTGTCAAGATCATGAATTTTCAAAATCTTGCTGGCAAGATCTTGAATTTTCAAAATCTTGCCGGCAAGATCTTGAATTTTCAAAATCTTGCCGGCAAGATCTTGAATTTTCAAAATCTTGCCGGCAAGATCTTGAATTTTCAAAATCTTGCCGGCAAGATCTTGAATTTTCAAAATCTTGTCGGCAAGATCTTGAATTTTCAAAATCTTGCCGGCAAGATCTTGAATTTTGAAAATCTTGCCGGCAAGATCTTGAATTTTCAAAATCTTGGCGGCAAGATCTTGAATTTTCAAAATCTTGCCGGCCAGATCTTGAATTTTCAAAATCTTGCTGGCAAGATCTTGAATTTTCAAAATCTCGCTGGCAAGATCTTGAATTTTCAAAATCTTGCCAGGTGACGTCACATGACAGAAACTCATTGCGCAGACTCACCTTGCGACATAGCCCCTTTAAATGCTGTTATGCTCGGTTTTGATAATAATAATAATGACATAACACAGCCGAATTTTAGTGGACTGCAGAACATTGCGCATCTCTCAAGAGTGCACCGAAAGAAGAAAGCGGCGAAACGGCGCCTTCGCGGGTCCACCTTTGAGCTTTAGAGGGGAAAAGCCGACTGTTTTGCAATTTAAGTTTAGTATTAAGTAATGATCCGCATAAGAAGGATAGCGCTGAACGGCAATGGAATGTCAAACACGATGGAATGTCGAGATTTTCCATTGTTACAACTAGTGATCTCATTGGCCTATGTGCATTTTGTCTAATTTTTTTAAGGTTTCAAGTAATTTGAGACCCAATCGCACAACATAAAATTTTTAAAAGAAATTGTATTTGGGGAACTTCATCAAAGAAGCAAAATTATTAGCTATTGCCGGTCTTCTGCTATTCTGATTGGTTAAGCACGAACATTTCCTAAAATTTATTTGACGCAAATGGATTTTCTTTATTTTTATAATGAAATATAATTATTAACCATCAGCTCCTCCTCTATTCTTGAAATCAAAGATACTCTATGTGGGAAAGAGCTAATGCCGCAGAACAATGAAGTTTTCTATCGTTCTTATGTGGAACACTACTTAAATTTTAACTCCGATATGAGTTTCTCTTTCAAAATAACAGTCAAAAGTTTAATTCAACCAAAGCAAAATAGGACCCACAATACACACAACGATTAAAAGTTAGGAAATGTGCGGAGAAGTGAATTGGATTCGTAATTGAAGCCTAGTAGCGGAAGCCTAGGTGTTTTAGTTTGCTTATCGATAATCTGGTCAACTCGATCATGTTAATTCTACTTTAAAGTACTTATCCGGAACAACTGCAAAGGCTCGTGTCGATATTTCTGGCGTGCGTCCATAGCGAGGAAAACTTGCATTATCTTCTATAAGTTTGACGTATAAGAAACAAAACCGGCTAAAGAAATCGTATTTGGTCACGTGCCCTTTCCCGCATGTTTTGTTTGAGTGAAGTTATTAGGTGTTTTTACTGACGTCATATCAAAATTCAGAACCATTAAAAAGCAGATTTAGATTCCAAAATGTTTATAGACTGCAGAGAGTTTAAAACTACACATCTGGGCCAAATTTTGAAGTGCAAGAGCATTTTGTTGTGAAGAGTTACAGGCGAACGAGTATTGACATTTTTAGTTAAGATGGAGCGGCCTATCTTGGTGGGCATCAACATGGCAGCCAAAACTTTAAAGTCTTAATAACAGCCAAACTCTCATCACAAAATATTCGATTCACTACAAGTTCCATTAAATCGTCTTATAAGCATCTGTACTGCAAAAAATCTTTCAACTGGATTTTTTGTCACGGCTTTCGGAAACAAAACATCGTTAAAACCTGAAACTTTTTCTGAAGGATTGTAACCTTGATTGCCGACCCGCACATACTATGTAAGAAACCGCTTTGTTCGATGTATCGTTTAGATTTTTTTTAATTTTTTATGATGTTATGTGCAAACCCATTGAGTTGTTTGAGTTTTCGGAGACTGGAGCACAAGTTCTAATTTTTAAAACGAAAGCGGTTAGCGGACAGTTAGTGATTGTTGTTTTTTAACACGGGTACCAACTTCGTCCCCAAGGCCTCCCGGCTTTCAAAAGTGGCGGGTTGGGCCTGGAAACTCATGGACAAGGCTGGAAAAATATTCCAAAAACCAAGGAGTATTTTGGTCACGTGGCACACGATGAACTGGCGTTTTCGAATCGAGGTTATTTCCAGTGATATGCAGTCGTGTGTGTTTTCTGGTAACCTAAATTCGTTGTTCAGACGAAACGAAGACGTTTCATCGTGTTTTACGCCGCAAAATGCTCTAGACGTTTCGGAGTATTTTATTGGCAGCCTTCGGCTAAGGGTTTCCGTCCACCGCGATCAAACATCCGAGGCGTTTTTCGTTTTCTTTAGTGGGATTTTATGTAAATGAAAATATGGGCAAGGATGAATAAAAAACATTAGTTGACGTTACTATCTTTTAATTTTTCGCAAAATGATGAGCTTTTTTTCTGTTGAAAACTGACGGCAAAACTCTTCGCGCCTGATCAAAATTATGTTGACAAATGGCGCCGACAATTCTGCAGTTCACAGCTTTTAAACGCTTAGAACTTTTTTTGCTAAACTTACAAAACGTTTGTTAAATTGACAGTGTATTGGCAATATATTAAACTTTAAACAGTGAAAATGACAACCTTAGCTTTTAAGTACTTTGCTTAACTTTTGCAAATTTCTCTCGACGAGGTTGCCCGTAGCTATCATGAACAAATTTTAAATTGCATAGTTTTCCTTCATAAGTCTGATCGAAGTTGAGCAATTTAAGGTACTTAGCAGTTGACTTCGCCAGAGTAAATTTCAACTTTACTGTGCGGTCTTTTCCTGACTGCTTTTTAGTTGAAGTAGCTGTCATTGCTGATTTTAGATCTTACGGAAAGCGCTTGATCGAGGGAGGGGCTTAAAAAGGCGATGTCCCCTATTTTTAGTATTTCTTACTAAAAAACAAAAAATATATATTTGCAGCAGTAGAACTGAACCCAAATATATCGGTCCAGTCATTGAAAAATGGGTAAGTGCCCTTAACTGCATGTGACCAGCCGATGGAAATAGATTACAACTTCATAAAAACTGATTCAGGGACCAAGTTCTTTCCCAGCTTGTGTCTTAGAAAAATCGCTACAAACTGAGTAAGGATCGTTCTTCTTTAGATCATTGACTTGATATCTTCCTCTAGAAGCAGTTAAAATCTAGTTTTAATTAACACACTGTTTTCATCGGGCCAAAACAGAAAAATGGCCACGACATAGGTCTTTTGATATATGATACGGTCAGCTCGTTTTCCCGCCAGCTAAATGCGAAGGGTCACATATGACAATATGTTTACGGCGTTTGCATGACCTTCATGTTGCTGTCCGGCAGGTGTTCTAAACTAATACAAACTGTACAGCTTATTCTACATGGCCCTTCACAGCTTCTTCAACAATAGATCAGTTTGTAGACTTTTCTAAGGCAAGGATACAAATCAGAGGTATTTTGAATCTTTGAACTGAACAGAAACAATTATAAAGAAAACTTAGTTGTATTGCAAGAATTTCAGTTTCAAATGCAAATTCGGCCGCAATGTTGGTGCCCAAAGTGGTACACCAAAATTGCGGACGCATATAAAGTTCTCTAATTTTTAAATCTTCTTTTTCACATAAATCGGTTACGAAAGACCATTAGGCTTCAAAATGTTGCCAAGAAGTTTCATTTGGCATTCTCTACAACATCAGTATTCATTTGTTATTATTATCCGTATTTATTCATTGTTGAAGTCAAAGCCAGAAAAACAAGATGAAAACGATCTATACGTAGTTAAACCAAAGTGTTGGCTAAAACAAATGAAGAATACCTGTGGTTTTTACAGGTTGTACGGTAAACAACTAATGTCGCACCCCCTCCCCCCATACAAAAATGGGAATTCAAATTTGAGGGCTCAAAAATACCTACACAGTTAATATTGAAAATAGAAGGTATCAGTCAAGTTCTTTTAAACATATTAAAGATATTATAACTAAAACCCAACAATTTAACGTCGCAAGTTGACGGAATAGCGGTTTACATTTCCTGCAGTTATTAGCCGCCGATGTAAATCAGTAAATACTTCCTTTAGTCATTGGTCGTGCCAATCCACAGTTGTTAGAATCACTTCTGATGTTTTCATTACATCGATTTTTCGGCGGCGGTGGTTCGAACCAGCAAATTTGTAAATAATAGTATACAGAATTAAAACCCGGACGACTCGAACAAATATTATGAAGTCACCGCTATTAACTGCATGAACAATGGCGACGTAATTTCGAAGATATGGCTTCAGAATATTCGCGTGCATTAGCAAGATTAAGCGAGCATGACTGACGATTGATCTGTAAATGTGGGAACTGAATGCTTACCTCTGATTCTGACCCCTCAGATCTGTGTTTGCCCAGTTTCTTTTGCCCTTCCATAGACGACAGCCACGATTCAAACTTTTCAGCAAACAATTTGACTTGTCCTTTAAATTGTACATTCATCGTTCTGCTTGACGATTTTCAGAACAATCACCACTTAAAAACGATAATAGTCCAAGGAATGTAAATAGCTGAACAAAAATATGTATCGTGTTCCGACATAGAAATGTTAGCGTCAGTTTCCTGTCAGTTTGGCGCGCTAAATAAGTTTCTCCTGCGCCTCCATTGTCACTGATTCTCATATATTTTTTACTGTAACCTCTGAGCTTCTTTTCGACTAAAAGCCAAGGTCGAACTTCTGCAGATAACGCAAGCCAACTTAAGGGGTGATATATTGGTATTTACGAAGTTGTATTTTGAAGGCAGGTCTTGATGGTGCCAATTTTGTAACCAATACTAATGCGCAGTATATTGATCATTATACTTTAAATGCATGCCATATCTCTCTGAAAATAGAAGGTCTCAGCATGTTTTCAATTAAGAAAAAAAATTACTGTCGAAAACGCGGTGATCTGAGACCATTCCAAAAATTGCTGTGGATTTCCGTATATTTTAAATATTTTGAACACGGAATGAAATGAATATTTTAAACGTTAAGAAATCACATCTCTTCACTCTAAAAGCCACACTCCACAATCAAGGATACTTCTTTTTGCCTTATGTAACAACGTCACATCCCAACCCAATCTATAGAATCATTTTTCAGTGCTGTGTTACCGTTTTATTACAATTTTGAGCAATAAAACATTTAAAAATAATAAGAAAAAATATAAAATTTAACTTTAGTCAACGTTTTATCAAGAATAAATGATACGATAAATGATTGGAACTGAGTTTACGTGCGTTTAGACAAAATTAACTTCTCTTTTGGTTTGAGTTAATTAATAATGAGAAGGCAATCCTGTATGGCGCAAGTTCCGCTCTGACAGATCAATCTGTGTAATTTTCGTATTCAAGTCTAACTTTGTACAAGTATTGAACGGTGTTCAGCAAGGGGACAAAATTGGATCATTTTTTTAAAGACTTCGACCAGATGCACTCATGCATATCATACACCCGACGCAGACTGGGGACTAGTTACCTGCACGCCGTAAAGACTCCGGACAGCGGTGCTCCCATAAAGAAAACAACATGGCGGAAGGTTTGATCACTGATTGTCGTTTGTTGTTGTCACGCTTTGAAAACCTTAAAAGCGTTCGATTTGAGAGATTTTGCGAAGTATGGAGAGAGATGAACTTTTCATTAATACACTGGTATGCATGTAATTTCTCAATGTGCATGTTTTGTCGTTTTTACTTTAAAGATGTGATGTCGATCGAGTTTATCATACATGTAAGCTTACATATAAGCTTAGCTCAATTTATTTCCCTGTGTTTTTTCTTTGTAGTGGCGCAAGAGACACCAACAGAAGAATACAGGTTTGCGAAAGGCTTGTCAATTCTGCGTTTTTATTGATTTGCAATTGTGTACAAATATATTTTGTGAGATGAAATGGATAGACCTTCTACTTACCTACTATATACCCGACGCGACGTCACTACTAATCGAACCAAATCGAACGTTCGATTAATCGAACTTAATCGAACCCAATAACGCGATTGGGTTCGATTGAGTTCGGTAATCGAACACAATCGAACTCTCACCAAAAATTTTGAGCAATCAAACGCAATCAAACGTTCCAGGGCACCGATTGAGTTCAATAGTGCGATGTCGTTCGATTTGGGGAGTGATTAAAAAACAATGGTCGACGGCTCACAGTTAGATTGCACTCGACTTGGGCAAGACTGGAAATGGGTGGTGATAATAATGGGTTAATACGAGTCACAAGCGTGATATATCCCCAAGAAAAACAAATAAATAAACGAAAAGGAAATTGCTTTTGTCAATTTTATTACTGTAAGGAAAGCTCACAAGTTATATCGCTGGCTGCCATTCCTTAGTCGCTTATATCTTCGGTTTCTTTCAAAGTGTTCTGTACTCCAATTTGATTCAAAATTCTTGTTAATTGCTTGGGGAGCAAGTGAGCACTTAAGCAAGCAGCATAGCCACTAAAACCAACAGCAAAGTTGCGAGGGGGAAGGGAGGAGGCGAGTTTTCGCAGTAAGCTCTCCAGCAAAAACACTAGCTACGCAGACTTCTTAAATTGTCAAGTAAAAACATATCATAAAATCGAATGAAACTACAATGAAGTACTGTAAGATTTAAATTTCTATTGTCCATTGGACTTTATTTTTTGGTATTTTTCGATTTACAGGTAAAAGTTGGTTTTATATTCTTTCATTTATAAAATCACAGTATTTTTGATGCCCACATGTTATTTTATTAAAGTTATTAGTTAATCATTTATTTGTAGCTGTTACAAAGACAGACTATTCAAATATCTGGTAGTATTTAGGGTGACTTTAGATTTTTCGATTGTGTTTGATTGGGTTCGATTAGTTCGGAAATCGAACGCAATCAAACTTACTCACACAAAGTTTTGGGTTTGATTGTGTTCGATTATCGAACTTATCGAACCCAACCATTCGATTAAGTTCAATTGAGTTTGATTGAGTTCGATTACTGAACAGTTGGATTAGTAACATCAGGCCCATATCACTGTACCTGTGCTTATAACCGTGTACCTTAAAAGGTACCCGATAGGTATAATTAGATGTACAGTAAGGTGCGAATATTGAACACCCAAAAAGATACCTAAACATGTTTAATGAGCATCCCAGCCCTGAGTCCTCTTCTAACCCCCCCTCTCACCCCTTCATATTTCATTTTTTCATTTCATTTATTATTTTCTCCAAACCTTTGCAGATGATAATACTTAAAGTGCACCAAACCCCTAATTTTTTTATTCGCCTAAATGAATGTGCTTGTTTTCTGAAGTGTATCTATGAAAAAAATTTTGGATTTGGTGAAATCCTCGATTTTCTGTGACCTGTTGAATTGGAGGATAATTTGGTTCAGTACCGAGCAACATGGGATCTGGGGCGAGTGCCTGATATGACGTAGATTCGGGAACCAAAATTCAACCAAAGAAAGCATCGTCAAGTACTTTCAGCGGCGAGGCACCGGGCAGGCATAATTTCTTTTTTGCATGAGTTTTGCACGACTAAAGCACGGTATTAACACTTGATTCGTGCAAAAATGAAGGAAATGGTTCCCGAAAGTACGTCACGTCACGTAACTAGACCCATGCTCCATCTAACTCGGTACTGAACCAAACACAGCTCCGTTTTGGCACGATTTTTGAAATTTCAACAGGTCACAGAAAATCGAGGATTTCACCAAATCCAAAAATTTTTTCACAGATACACTCCAGAAAACAAGCACATTCATTTAAGCGAATAAAAAAATTGGGGTTAGGTGCACTTTAAATTAAGTCACATTATATGAGAGTCTATACTACATGTAGCATAGAGAGAGAGAGAGAGAGCTATATGCTAACAGAAAGAACATTGAATTACAACCATTTATTTGTTGTTTTCTTTTAATTTGTTACAGCTTATCGACTATCTGTTTCGAATCATTAGCACGTATCTTGACTCAACTCCATGTAGTTTTCAGTATCGTATTGGAGCCTTATATGCACTGTATGCCATCTATCACACACAGCTTAATCAACCGAAAGTTAAGGTACATGTATGTCATACTTGCTTTGAATTTAATACTTGACTACATCGTTGTCATGCCAACTCACATGTATTGTTGTATTGTTGCCATCTTATCAAAGTAGAAAAAGAATCCTGTTGAACACGTCAGTGTAAAATTTGGAATGTAAATTATGCAGAGCTCTCGTTAGTAATCAGCAACTGGCTATTATGGCCTGCAACTACAGTAAAGATGACCGGTGACTCACAGTTTGAAAATAGCGACCTTTAGATTTGACTGCGAGAACAAAATTAAGTGCGAATATGACTTTGGAATTTCGAGATACACTGTACATGTAATTGTATCCCCCGAGCTATACAATATAACTCTTTCCTGTTGCTGACCTAACACATAAATGAATGTTAAGGATATAAAGATTGGTGTGATAAGTAATAGACCAATTTCGATATATTAAAATTCATACTTGGCTCCGAGGCTGGGGGGAATAAAACAAAAGAAATCACATTGAGGTTCAGCGTTGAGTTATTCATTTCTTTTGTTTTATTCCCCCAAGCCTCGGAGCCAAGTAAGAATTTTAATATATTGAAATTGGTCTATTATATGAGGCACACAAATTTGGTTTGAAAACTCATACTCGTACTCAATCTCGTACTTGTAGTCAAATCTAAAGGTCTCTAATGACTAAAGGACAACAACCATGCATGGGAGGCCATCTTGAGTTTTTGACCGCATATTATTATTTTTTCCTTGTGTAGCCAGCAACCGCAAAGCTTACAATGATGTTGACAGCCTTGATTATGCATTAGTCAGTTTCGCCAATACCCATACCCCAGGAATTACTTTCATTTAGTATCCTTTCTTGATGGAAAGGATTGTTGCGTCAGACTGCTGATTTATGTTGTACTTTGTCGTCTTTAGATCCGTATGACACTTGCAATGATGAAAGATCTGAAAGAGCTACACAAACAGATTATTGAACAAAAAGTATTAAATATTATTTTAATTTACATTTTATTCTGAATACATACATGTACGTGTACATGTACTTTTGATCATATAACAACCATTAACATCATTATTTTTATTATCATCGTTATCATCATCATCATCATCATCATCATCATTATTACTACTGTCATCGTCATCATCATTATCATTGTCCTTGTTGTTGTTGTCACTACTACAGTGTATCATGATCATTAATTTTTTGCAAAGTTTTATTTTTCTATGAAATGCTACATCTGGACATACCCTTGATTGCTCACAAAAAGGAAAAATAATGAGAAATTAACAACCAATATTTACTTCTTTTGCAGCACCATGATGCTGATTACATTCTGAGACTACTTTACAATGAAAAGGCATTCCTGTTTGTTGCCATGCCTATACCGGTAAAGATAATTATATTCTAAAAATTTGTGAAAACCTTTACAATTGTGCTTCATGTAAATACTAGTGTGTTGCCTAACGTTTGTGACCTATTCTAATTAGCTCGCTTATGGATCAAAGGAAGCCATTACAAGCCAAGAAGATGGGCAAAGTTCTGCATTAATTGATGATGTTAATGATGATGTAGAAGAGAGATTTCGTGCTCTTGAGGTAAATGTGATGTCACATAATATTAGCGGCACTTTTTTCCTGCCATACATTGTACAGTTGTTCTCCTAACAGCTTAAGGTGGCTTGACTTGGTTTTTTGGCAACACAACATCGCAACTTTGAACGGCTGATACTTCACTGTCTGAGCTCGGTCATGCAAGCTGCTTCACACTTATACTAGAGATGAAATGAACTTTCCAAAAAAGTAGATTTGATTAACATCGGTGTTACCATAACAACGATCTGTTTTTGCATATTAATTTTCTCAACATCTACACCTAAACTTTTATTTAAAACAACTGTATGCATGCTGCTTATAGTCTATATAGAATGATGTAAGTCTTCAAGACAGCAATGTTTGAAAAAATTCTATGAGAGCATTAATTTTTTGAATAAAATTGGGTCGAATATTTACCATCAAAAATTGAAAAATTTGCATTACTATCTGTTAATTCGTCATTGCCAGCATTTTCCTGACAAATTGAACCAATATTTTTACCACATACAGTTTGTATTATTCATGTACCATAAAACTACATTCCTTGAAGGTTTCATCCTGTTTGCTTCACTAGATTTCAGTTGATGGTGTATGAAAAGTCTGCTGTCTGGGACTTAGATTTTTAATTTGAAGACCCTAATACTTGAGACAAACTGATGGGAAGTCTCTCATTATTTATTAATTGTTTTGGCTAGTAACACAAAATTAATCGGTCAGTGCCGTTTGTTGAATTGTGATTGTCAGGCAAAACTCAGGAAGGATTGGTGTGACTTCAAGCTCCAAGTTTTCAAAATTCGGAATTCTAAGATTAGATGGTCCGATTTTTGGTGAGCCTGAGATTTTGAGACTTCCGCCAAACTCTGCAGAGGGTCTACTCATCATTTTTGGATTGACCTGATTCTACTTAGTCCTGATGAGAATGAACCCATGACATTCTGAAAAATGCTGGTCTGTTAGTGGTGTTCAGAGAATATTTATTTATTGGTTTAGTCTTGTACAAGTTTTTATTTCAGATTACACCATACTGTGTAACTAAAATGTACAATCATGTAGTTTGCAAACAATTTTTTTATTGTCTGTATGCAAACATTTGATTTTCTTTTTCGTAGTATTTAGAAGAGGCCCACAATAACTACAAAGAAATGAAGAACAAGTTACTAGAATCCGGTACCATTCCTTCAGGACGATCATTCAGTGCCATCTCTAATGACCTTGTCACAGATGTTGCCAGGTACATGTATGGTTTTCTTTTAAATGCAGGGATGCCTTCAATGAAAAAAATAGAGACAGTGTCCTGGCTGAAATAATTTTATATATTTTTTTCATGATTATGGCCAGGAGCTTGCTTTAAGCTTGCTTAAATACTAGATCTTAAAACAGGAAGAAAAATCACCAAAAGTACATGTAATATGAACTAAAAAGACAAAATAATGAGTAAAAAACTCAAAATTCCACCAGAATGGAAATGTGTGATTTCTTGTCCGCCTGTCATGAAATCAAAATCCATTTCCATCCTAGGCTTGTAATCCTGCAGTTTTTCATCAAACTACTGCGTCTGTTTTGCTCTATAGAATTTTTCTTATCCACTTCAGTTGTATATTTGGTGGCGTTTGCAGGGCTATGCATGTAGAAAAAAGTCCTGTCCAGTCGTCGGGGACAAACAGATTTTCCCGTGGGGTCAGTAACTTATCCTGCTTGTCTGGCCAATGTCCAGGCGAGCCGTCTGCTAAAGATTTCAGAGTTGCTTGTCCAAAGGACAAGTTGAAGTTCAAATCTTTTTCAAGCCCTGCATACGTGGGAATAAAGTTAGTATCAGGTTGATCTATCAGCCTTAACTGATCACATGATCCAATTTACAATATTATTATTATACGTAGTTGACGTTCATGAAAATTTGGCACTTTTTTACAAGTAGGTTTTTATTGTTCTGGACATTATCAAATGATTACAGCTGGATGTTATTAAACAGAGGTCTGAGGTCCATGGAAACTTCCAAATTCTTTGGACATCTTCGGAATAGATCAGGTTGTCTTCAGACTTGGTCAGGTTGCCTTCAGAAATCCGAGCACTCACAAGAAAAAATTATTACGCCTATCACTCGGAAAATGTTGGCAGGTATACCAGCATTGTTTAAAACCATCTTCTCCCTCTTTGATTCGATTTGCTCTGATAAAGGGCTAGCGCTCGAAACGTCAGCTATTTGAATCTTTATAATATGGTGGTCAATTTACCTTTAATCGACTCAGTCAATTAACTAAATTCTCGTGTTTCACCCCCCTCCCCCCCCCCCCCCCCCCCCCCCCCCACCAACGCAGGGGGACACCACAGTTTCTTTAGAAACTAACCCCATTCCTTTGAATTACTGTCCCCATTTGGGTCAATTTTAAAAAATTGTGTCCAACCATTATTCTAGTACATACAGTATTCATGATGTTTGATTGTCAATTGTCTCAGTTTATCGTTTCTTTTGCATGTACTGGTAATTAAAAGTGAATTGCAGAAATTTGATGAATGGAAAAGAACAAGATGTCAGAAGGTATGAGGAGTTAATAACTTATAAGTACTACACAAAAATTATTGTAGTCACATGTGAGTATGGTCAAGGCCTCAGGTCTCATCCATTTTGTTTCATCCTTCGACAAGAAACTTTACTCCACATTGTCTCTTTTTACCCAAGTGTATAGTGTATATTAAAGGGAGGATTTCACGGTTCGGTGCATGTGCAAGCTACATGTATGACATAACCCATTTAATTTCATTGTTTGGACCAATCGGAAGCGAGTAGATAACTCTAGCGGGAAATTTGCCCGTGAAAATGGTCAGTCAGTCAGCTGATTGAATAGTTGATTATACATACCCATGTGCGCCATGAAAACCAGAACGTACTGTAGAATAAATCCTTCGGGTCAAAGGTTTTATTCAGTGTTGACTTTGTCAGTGTAATCGGTTGAAATTTTCTGTGAAGTTTGGTCATCCTTAGCTTTGCTTGGACTAATTAAAGTAAATGTGAGTGGTTTTTAACTGATAAAAATGGTAATAAAAAGTGAATAAAGCATTTTAATCTGTGCACATGTGCCGAACCATGAAACCATCCCTTTAACCCTTTGACACCTCGAATGCCCGAAACCGCCCGTGACAGAACCACGGTCCTTCTACCATTTGCGAAGTCATCTTTTGTACCTAACTTAAGTAGAAGGAAGAAATCTTTCATAAAGTGCCCAAATGAGAGAGCTCTTGTGAATTGGGCCAGATTTACACGCGAAAACCGTATCGGATCTGACTGCCAAAATCGAAGAAAAATCTGGTCTTCCTACCACTTGCCACTTCTTGTTAAAAAATTTCACCTTCTTCAGCATTTTCTGGAAAACGTTTTCTTTATGTATAAAGTCTATTGAAAGCCCAGCAACGATGGGAAAAAATGGAATACCGGTAAGAACAAAAAAGAACGGAGAGTAGAACGAAGAAAATGAAAAGTCAAGCTTCTGGGCAGGTGTTTTAATTTTCTCGTTCAAAAACTATCTCGAAATTTTGCTTAATTGTGCGCATGCCCGAAACCAAAAGTCAATATATTTGATCCCCAGCAAAAAGGAAGCTTAGTTTTCATGTTGCAAACAACGTTTTGGACAGTTTGCTAGCAATTTGCCTCCACAGCCGTCAAAAGAATGAGTGAGAATGATTTATTCCCAAAGTCCCTAGATCCTTAGTCACAATGTTCACCGATCCCGAAAATGCGTTCACTCTAGTCATACACATGGCCTAATGTATAAAGTAACCTTATCTTAACTTTGTATATTTAAAAGCCTTACAGAATCTGATAAAAAATTACTTAATTTTCTACTTGTCAAATCACTTGATAAGATCAATGAATGAAAATATTGAAATGAACCGATTTCCGACAAACATCAATACCTCTTCTTTCAGCTGTTGTAACAAACATGTCAAACGCACTCTTTTAAATATCTGTGATTACTACTAGTCCTGGTTGCTTCATGCTACAGAAACCGGGTTAAGCTGTGGCTCGTGTGGGCCACTTGTGGCTCTTTGCCTTTACCTTTGACAGTTTAATTAACATCTTGAGTATCCTTGGGCTGCCTAACATGATTATGTTGTGGTTTATATTTTACTCATATTCACTTTTAAGCATGTATTGGAGAGAAAAACTGGAACATCATTATCAATACCTGACTCTCGAGCTGCTGCATCACAAGACAGTCAAACAACGTCAGATCAGGAAACTAGTGAAGTTCCCTCCACTGACAGCAAGGTATGTATTACTTGAGCTTTAATAGGACTGCCAACTAAGGCTTTAAGGTGGCTCCATATCGTTCAGCCCTCTTGTCTTTTGCATTCCATTACAGCTAGCCCGATGGTGTGGCTAAATATCTTTTACTTGAAACCAGTAAATCTTTTATCAGTCAACAAAGTGGTATCCAAATGAAGTCATCATTCGTTACCATGGCAATGCGAAAAGAGGAGAAAAAAAATGCTATTTTGGACCATTTGAGGCTAATAACTTATAAACTACATGGTGAAAGTTTTTGTTTTCGATATAAATTATTTTTGTTTAATTGGCAAGAGAAACAAGTTAACAATTTTTTTAAAAATTCTGTACATAGAGTTCAGAGCTACCTTAAATTTATGTAAAAATGACATATCTCTGAATCCTATGTACAGATTTTTTCGAAATTGGCACAAATGTTTGTTATGTTTAAAAGATGAAAATATATAAAAATCAAAAAATTTCACCGTGCAGTTTTGAAGTTATTAGCCTCAAAAGGTTGAAAATGGGGTCTTTTTGGCCTCTTTTGACGATGCCATGGTAACAAATGTTGATCTCGTAGCCACCTACATGTAAATTTGTTTATTGGTTAAGACATTAGTGTTTACAAACCTGTACTAAACGTTTTCTCTTAACTTTACTGGTTGTAGCTGTGATTGAATATCATAGATGTTTAATCATGATGGGAATGTTTAAACTATTAGGAGCCACCTTAAATAAAACCTTCTACACAACCATGTAATTTAAATTATAATTTTATAAAACTCATACAAAATTCATACTTTATAACTGAAATGAAATGAAGGTTTGTACATTGTATAATATCGTGCAACAGTAATGCGAAATTCATCAAATGATGTGCTTTGTTCCTGCCATATTTCACTGATATATTGTATCTCCTGATACCTCCTGATACCTTGTTAGATGAAGGTTACAGTTAGATGCACAGAACACGCAGTTGGAACACACTGTACTGTACCCCCCCCCCCCCCCCCCCCCCCAAAAAAAAAAAAATGGTGTAATTCATGAGAATTTATTCACATACATGTAAGTTTTCCTGTTCCCTTTGATGTCCCTATTTACATGTACGAGGCTATTTAACAGATTACTGCACTGGCAAATATTTCCTGGGTGGTAGGCTTAGGATCGGAAAAGCACATCAGTGGTGAGGGTAGGGGGAACTCCTAGCCACTTCATGCTTGGTGGGCAGTCCACTGCGTTTTTTCCGTTTATTTATTGATATTTTATTTAATATTAAATGGAAATATGGGCAAGGATGTATAAAAACATTAGTTCACGTTACTATCTTTTAATTTTTTTCAAAACGATGAGCTTTTCTCCGTTGAAAACTGACCAAAACTCTTTGCGCCTGATCAAATTATGTTGGCAAATGGCGCCGACAATTCTGTAGTTTACAGTTTTTAAATGCTTAGAACTTTTTTTAGTAAACTTTCAGAACGTTTGGCAATATAATTATTAAACTTTAAACAGTGAAAATGACAACCTTAACTTTTGCAAATTTATCTCGTTTTACCCCAGTTAAGGTGACCAGATGGTTTGATTGATTAACATGATGAAAATAGCAACTCTCCTTTTATTTTTTCAATGTCATGACTTTGGGTTCTGTTTGTGTTTTAAAGGGAAAGGCATCAAAGAGCTCCAGAATAAATGACATAAAGAAAAGATCATTTTCCACGGTATCCAAGGTTTGTGTCTTTGATGTTATAGCATATGTTCTGATTTGCTGTAATAATACTTAGCTTTGTGATTGGCTAAAAAACCTTACCATCACATCAGGCCTCAAAATTAATTTTTTTCTTAGGAGCAAGTTGCTCCTAGGTCCAAAATTTTAGGAGCAAATTCGTTTGAGGAAGGAGCAAAAAAAGAATTACAACAAATAGTAATAAAAATATTATAACCGCAATGTAATGATTAGAACTTTCCGCGAACAGTGTGATCTTTCGAGCCTCTAAACTAAAGCCCTTCAAGCAGAGATTAACTGCAAGGAAACTTATCAAAGACTTTGAACTCCAAGCCAAAATTAACTTCAAAAATTTAAGGAGCTAATTTGCTCCTAGATCAAATATTTTTGGAGCAAAATTAATAGCCTCATGTCAGTCGCATTTTTTACATTTGCAACCGCTAATTTGAAGCCCTGCAACACATTCTCAACCAAGACAAAATGGTGACTTCATAATGCCTTTTCCCGCGCTTGCATGGCACCTACGGCATGCATTACATGTAATTGGTTCATTGGATTGTCTGCATTTATTGTGATTGACCAAAGTGATTACTTTGGTTTTTCAACACTCAGTTGTTAACTGTAATTTAGAGAGGTTTTCAATTGTGTGGAAAGTAATAGACAAATTCGGCTAACGAATTGTTGTACCCAATTCAAACCTTCTGGGAATAACATACTTTGTTCACAGTATTTCCATATAATTTCCATGACAATGCTTCATTGATATGGAAATATGACGAACAAAAGGTGTGAATTAGGTACAACAATGCGTTAGCCGAATTTGTCTATTACACAATTTCTTTGGTTTTGCATTGCTACGCGTTGTGATTGGCTAAATAATCTCGCGCCACTTTTAACATAAAACAGACATAAAACCAAAACCAATCATGACTTGCTCACACCTGGTTTCCCGCGCTTGGCACCAGCTATATGTATTAGCTTCAAGTTCTGATTGGTTGATTGGCTTATTGGATTGTCTGCAAGATCTGTGATTGGTCAGAGTAATTACTTTGGTTTTGGTTTCGGTTTTATGACACTCAATTGAAAACTGCTCGATACAGATACATGTATATTGATATTACAGAAAATTTTGTAGCCGACTCATACAATGTAAAAAGAAAAAGAAAATTTTCTGTTTTCTGCTCACCTAACAGTCATTTAGAGAATTTGAAAGCATTTAAAAGTACAGTTTGTGCAGTACTTACATTGTACAGCTAAATGTAAACCCTTGAGCACAGTTCAGGTCATATGCACCTTTAAATGTTCCTAAAATTCTTCTCGTTTTCCATCACTTCACATTTTCTATTTGCTAACCCTTTTACTCCCAGAGTCTGTTACGGAGACATGTAGTGTAGTTCTAACTTTTGAGTCTGTGGACGAAATCCTATGGTGTGACCATTCATATGAAACTTCTTCAGTAGTACTTTTGCATGGTACCATTTGTTCTAACTTTTGAGTCTGTTGACGAAATCCTATGGTGTGACCATTCAAATGAAACCTCTTCAACAGTACTTTTGCGTGGTACCATTTGTTCTAACTTTTGAGTCTGTTGATGAAATCCTATGGTGTGACATTTCAAATGAAACCTCTTCAGCAGTACTTTTGAATGGTATCATTTGTTTTTCAATACTTTACAAAATAAAGTCTGGGAATTTTCTTGAATTTGGAATTCTTGGGAGTTAAGGTGTTAAATACAGACCATTGTGTCAAAAGCAATACCTTATCATGGGGGGGGGGGGGGGGGGGGGGTGGGGGGGGGGGGGTGGGGGGAGTGGAGGAGGAAGGGGGAAGTGCCCCACCCTATATATAGGAACCATTACGTGAAGTTTATACAGGTAGGAAAACAGATCATTTTCCAGATAGACTTTTAATGGTTTGCATTCTTCATGCGAGAGCAAGTTGTCATTCATTCAATCATTCCTTGACATCAGGAGCCATGATGGACGTCTGTGACTAGCTACTGGCATTCAGTGACATTTATTTTATATTTATTTATTTTCACAGGTTTCAAGGGGCATGCGACATCTTCGACCAAGCAAAGAAACAGCAGAGGAAGGATCCAAAACAAAGAAGAAACGTCAAAAGAAATAACATTCATTTGATAATAGCCAGCTATAAATTGTTGGGCCAGATAAACTTCATTTCGTTACCACAACAAATAGCGCCCCATGTCATGTGTCATGTGTTTAAATGCGTGCAGACAATTAAAACATCACTAATCATGAGACATTTTATGAAAGAAATAGTAAAGCTAACTTTTCTTCTTAAATATGTGTTATTCAATTTTTTTTGAAGGAACTGTATTTTGAAGTAGTTTGCACAGTGAACCAATAATGCTGTACGTAAATATAAAAGATTAAACAGATTCTTTAAATATTTAATTGTGGAGATCTTTGATGGCTAGAATTTTTTTTATTTAAATTTGTATGAGGATATGTAACAACTTTCATGTCTTCGTTTTGTAGTTTGACTCAGCCTTTTCTACAAAACGAAGCACCTCCCCCCTTCGCAGTTGATTTAGTTTCTCTTGGTGTCCAACAAAGCGAATTTTGACAGACCTAAAATTATGAGTGAAAATTGTGATCCTCGCAGACGCCGGTTCATTAATAGGGCGAAATTTAAAGGACGCGCGCGAGTAGGGAACGCACAAAGGGAGAGGTGACGCCTGCAACGGAAAACCTGCGTAGTATTCCGTTTTCGTCCTCCGCATCCCCCTTTCCGAGTTGCTCTTAGCCTCCTTTTAAAACCGAGGCCAAGTGCAAAACCATTCATATGGTATAAGTTTTATTTGCATGTGAAAGAAAACTCAAAGTAATCTATATTTTTCATAAGAATGGTTTTGCACTTGGCCTCAGTTTGAAAAGGAGGCTAAGAGCAACTCGGAAATGGGCCACTACTTGGTCACGAATTATGCTTGCGAAACATGTCCTTCCTTGTCTTTTTCGTATCCCATTCGAAAAAATAATTGGATGAACTCTTACGATGACATGCTGCAAATGTCTCGTGTTTTCAAGGCTCGAATTCCCACTGAGAGACATATTTAAATGCATGGAAGCAAATTATAAGCCAACGGGAATTTTTTCGTCCTCTCAAAGAACGTTAAAAATGGAAAACAGGGGTCTCCGCTGCAGGCGCAACATCTCCCCTTCGCGCGCGCGTCCTCGTAATTTCGGATAACTAGCTTGAACACCCCGCTAACTCGAACACCGACCCATTTCCATTAGATTGTCTTCTTAGTCAATTACTATCGGATAACTCGAACACCCGCTATCTGGAACAATTTATTGTTTCCCTGGAAGTTCAAGTTAGGCGGGTTCTTCTGTGAACCGGTGCCTGCTACCAGGATACGCATTACGCGAACTACGATCGAAACACGTTTACTCCGAGTATGATTTAACCTATCTCACGAGGTAGTTTCAAAACAGGTCACATTATGGCTCCGTTAATTCCAAAGGGGGGGGGGGGGGGGGGGGGGGGGGGGGGGGGGGGGGGGGGGGTGGGGGGGGGGGGGAATTTGCTTAAACAGGTCCGCCCGGGGCTGGGGCATTTGCAAAACAACGTTATCTTTCGGATTTTAAAAGTCGTATATGCTTCGTTGATTTTTTTTTTAATTTCTTGATTGTCCCCAATATATAAATATATAGACTGAGTTGATAAACGTCGTTTGGGTCCCGCACTTTTCAAGTGAACCGAAGCAACAGACCGTATGCATCCATTTTCCATTTCAGGCTTAAATTTTTAAAATAAGTTTCACACAATTTTCAATACAGGCCGGCTGGTGTCTTTTCAAGTGCCACAGAAGATAGTATCGCAGCAATTGTTTTTTTTTTATGTTGACGTCTTATTTGCCAACGTTCGTGGCCGTGGTGTTTTTCCTCCATCAGGATATGTCGCAACAGAAGTAACCGGCTTTTTCGAAATTCAACGGAAAATTGAAATTCATTAGAACAAATGAGTAAGAGCCAAGTAACGAGAATCAACAGGAAATTATTGGAGTCAAACGTTTTCTGGAAACATAACATGCAATGTTTACTACATTCGCGTCCGTGTTGTATCGGCCTATACAACTATACAAAGGCGCGAGTGATTGTAACAAGTTGACTGTGAAATTCACATTCCAGACACAACTCACAAGTGGTTGTATCTGGAATGTAAATAAGATACAACCACTTGTGAGTTGTATCGATATCTGATATACAGGGTAACCATGTGATTGGAATGGCTCATTTCTATTTGTTGGTACCCTTATAAATTATTAAGTCTATTAATGAATTATACAAAAATATTTAGAACGAATTAATGAACGGATGTTAGTTATACTGAGGTAAAACGAAGGAATTCCTAGCATGAATAAAGATCCATTTTTCCGATTTGTGAACAATTATTTCTTCCATCGTTAATATAAAGTTTTGATCTTGTTCCATGAGTCGAGCATTTGCACTCTTCCAGAAGCCCCACCGTGGTAATTTGTACATATAATCTGACCCCACCGTGGGGCGTTTGCAAAGTTATTAAAAAAAAGACAAACGCCCGGGATTTGGGGGGGGGGGGGGGGGGGGGAAGGGGATGAGTTGGCTTGGGAGACTTTGACAAGTGAGATTAAACCACAAAATAATACAACGGCAATTTTGAGCTCATGAAACAGTATTAATTAAAGAAGCTGGCGTGAAACGTGTTTAGAAATTAACAACCAATGTGAAAAATGCAATAGGCCATTTGCACGATGACGTCATATGATTACAAGTACCAGAATCCTTCAGTTTTTTGTTTTGTAGTGCAAATTAGGGCTATTGTTATTTAAACCGCACTGGGATTACGCAATTTAAATAAGGTAAGGCGAAATGAATTCTGGCAGTTGTAGTCAAATGACGCCATCGTGCAAATGGCCTATTGCAAACATGTTTACGGAAAACCTGTTTCATTGAACATGTTAACTCTAAACATGTTTCGGTGCTGATGTGAATACAGCGAGGCGGTACGCACCCCTCTGAACGCCTCACAAGATTGGCTGAGAAAACAATAGAACAAACAACAGAACAATGGACCCTGGCCCTGAGAACAATATATGTGCGTGATAACTAGGTCCAATGAAATAAGAGGTTCTGAAGAGGTGCGTGGCTACTGAACACAGAATTGTTAATTGGCGGGGTTTATTCAATGACATAACCACCTCAAAGAACAAAGGAAAACGAGAAAGTAATTTGGATGTGGTAGTTTATTTCACATGTCAATATTTTAATATTCGAATCAGATTAAATTTGGATAGACATTTAAGATTAAGTAATGATCCGCATAAGAAGGATAGTGCTGAACGGCAATGCATGATGGAATGTCAACTATTTTCATTGTTACAGCTAGTGATCTCATTGGCCTAGACTCAAAAACCACTAAAAAGTTAAGGTTCAAGGTGCATAAAGTCTAAATTTTTTAAGGTTTCAAGTATTTTGAGACCCAGTCGCACAACATGCAATTTTTAAAAGAAATTGTATTTGGGGAACTTCATCAAAGAAGCAAAATTAGTAGCTATTGTCTTCTGCTATTCTGATTGGTTAAGCACGAACATTTCCTAAAATATATTTGACGCAAATGGATTTTCTGTATTTTTATAATGAAATATAATTAAGAACCATCAGCCCCTCCTCTATTCTTAAAATCAAAGATATTCTATGTGGGAAAGAGCCATTGCCGCAGAACAATGAAGTTTACTATAGTTCTTATGTGAAGCATTTCTTAAAATTTAGCGAAAATCTTCAACGCAGCGTTTCGATGAAAATGATGTCACGGTGACATCGAAACGTTGTGTTAAACTTTTTTTCACTGATTTTAATTGTTAAATATTTTAATACTTAATTAATTAACAATGTTTACATTTTAATACTACAACTCACTTACGATACTAAAACTTACTGAATACTAATTCTACTGCTACCAATTGAGTGTGGTAAAACCAAAACCAAAGTAATTACTCTGACCAATCACAGCAGTCGGAAACAATCCAATGAACCAATCAGAGCTCGTAGCAATTACATGTCGGCGGCGCCAAGCGCGGGAAAACGCGTGCAGGCAAGTCACGATTGGTTTTGGTTTTACTTCTGATTGGTCGAGAAAGTGGCGCGAGATTTTTTAGCCAATCACAAAGCGTAGCAATGAAAAACCAAAGCAATTGTGTAATTACTTTTCATACTCAATTGAAAACTGCTCTATCAGATTACAATACAACCATTTACAACACTAAAACACTAAACTTTACATACCTAAATATATTTATTAGAGTTCCCAAAGAGGATTTTCAACAGCTATTTACAATAAAAAGTGAAAATATAAATACTAAATATGACTTCAGAAATTAGAGTGGTTTTACTTAACCCTTGGAACACTTTCTAACAATGAGTGTGTGATAGTCCAAATTCGGACAAAAGAAAACAATAGATTTATAGGCTGCCGCCTTAATGAGTAACCAGGTTATTTTTTAGTAACCCGGTTAAAATTCCATAAAAAAATAACTCGGTGAAAAGGTGTTTGTAATGAAATAACCGAGTTCATTTTTCTGTGCGGCCGCACTTCAGAAGGTTGAACTTTGAACGTGAGTGATCCTGTTATCATTTGCTAATACATTCTTCATTCTTTTTTGTCTATTCATCTGGCCTCGGTTGTTTAAAAGCTAAAAGGTGGATAGTGCTATCCACCGGATAAATCACTATCCAGCGGATAACACAATGGATTTTGTTAATACTTATCCACTGGATAGTGATTTATCCCCCTTTTGAACAACCGGGGCCTGAAGGGAACGAGGGACGAAATAAGCCTGCCAAAGCATCCGCTGGGCAGCAACCACCACGGCAAAGGCAGCGAGAGCGGCACAAAACAATAGGATTAATGTGCGATAACAATGCTTCTGCACGTGCATTTTACATTTTGGTATTCCCTGCAAAACAACATTGTCAAATGATCAAATTATAGGTTTTGTGGAGAACATAAACACACGACGGTTTTCCTTCCTCTTTTTGAAATTGCAAGTCGTCCCTACGAATTCAACAGGGAGCCAAACATTACCGAGTAAGCGAAGATGATTGGCAGATCGGGAAAGTTAACCTGCACTAAGCTGCCTAGCGAGGTGGCTTGAAAAAACCTAACTAGGTTAAAAAAATCTATTGTTCTTTAATTAATTTCCATGGGAACCGCTAACACGGTTAAAATTCGGTGAACGCCAAACATACGCGGCCGCATCAGCAATTTTGTTAAACCAGTTAATAACCCAGTTAACTACTCTAGTTCGGCCGCAGCCATAGTCTAATAGTGCGTATTAGTACATGTATATACTGAAACAGTGGATAGCATTGTTGGCGCGCTCTGATTGGCTACTGAAACTCGGAATAGCAAGTGCTATTCACCTCCCAGCAATTTGCGCGCGAAAATTGTAATCGTTGACAGGAATAAATGAGTAAAAAAGCATCATTTTCGTTATATTATCTCACTGTTTCAGTATATACTAAAACAACTATTCACCTCAGTGTAGGTGGGTAGTGGTGGATATATCCACCACTACCCACCTACACTTCGGTGAATAGTTGTTAACTATTCTACAAACTATTTCACGGGTTAAGTAAAATCACTCTAATTAAATTGAAGCTAACGGAAATAAAATTAAAGGCTACAATTAAAAACTATGGTTAGCTAAAGGGTAGCTCTAACAAAGCAAGTTATAGTCGTTCCTTAAATTTAATAAATTGGCTATCTTTTTAACTTGTGAAATACACGAAGCCTAATGAACGCTTATCGCAAACAAAGCTGCAACTGGAGTCAAATATAAACCGATCTTTGATTGAGGGGGAATTCCCGTAATTTATTTTTGTGAGTGTATATGTTGATGCACTTTCGCATCTTTTTTTGAAAAATTTGGAACGTTTTGATTATTTTAGGAGATATTTTTTCTGCTTTTACGCGAAGCACGCGCATTTTGATTGGTGCATTTTTACAAGCACGCGCATTTTGATTGGTGCCATTTTACAAGCACGCGCATTTTGATTGGTGCATTTTTACAAGCACGCGCATTTTGATGCATTTTTACAAGTACGCGCATTTTAATTGTTGCATTTTTACAAGCGCGCGCATATTGATTGTTGCATTTTTACAAGCGCGCGCATTTTAATTGGTGCATTTTCATGAGCGCGCGCACTGGTTAATTTGAATTTTGCATGAATTCGCGTGACGAATTGTATTGCCGCGCAAGCAGAAATAAAGCGGACGAAATTTGAGGACACTGTTTTCGGTCGGAAATATTGGAACTTACAGTCCAAACAGTATATTTGCATAAATAACATAAGCTTTATGTAAAACGTCCTGTCGCTATGGAATGTTTGGGTAAAGAATTCTTTATTTATAGCGTTTTATATTCACGAAATGGCTAATAGGAGCCTTTGATTTAGGTCAGAATCCAGTAAGTTCAAGAACTTGACACCCCAGCTGTAGGCGAACGTTCTTCGTCCAATTGAGGTCCTCACTAAAGAAGTAAAACGGACTCAAACATCATCATCATTATCACCACTATCATGACTGTCCTTCCCTTTTTTCGTCACCTAAAAAAACAGTATATTAAATGACAGAAAATAATGTCAAAGAAAGCCAAGCTAAGAAACATTTGACTTATTTGAAAGAACATAAATGCGAACGTTGCAAATTTAAAGTGCATATGAACCGAAAATCCTTTTTGCGTAGTTATATAATTTACCCTTTGAAACACCATTCCAAAGTTTGATACGTTTAGGGTAAAAATTGTTGTTGATTCGCGTCCGATCTGTATGGGCGTTTACAATGGCTCGTCTTCGGCTCGCCATTGTTAACGCCCATACAGATCTCCCGCTCATATTTTATCTACTACCTAAAAATTGGTGGAAGCATGATCTAAGATATAGAAACAATTGGATGAACATAAACTGTGGCATTCTTTAGAGTCTTCCAGGTGTTTGAATACGTGAGAAGCCCTATCAGTGGATAAGTGCTCACGTACGCGTGTGGAAAAATGTCGGGTGGTTTCGCCAACGTAGCAGGCATTACAGACCGCACACAAAAATTTGTAAACAACACACGAACGGAGCCCGCTCGGGATAGGGTCTTTCATGCCAAACATGTTGCCGATCTTGAAAGACGAAAAGACTAATTTTATATTATTTTATATTATTACAATAGCGTTTGATAAGTTGCCGAATCATTTTCTGTGTAACACTGGGAAAATGGCCTGTATAAGGTAATTTGAAATAAAACGGGGGTACAACTTTAGAGGTAGGATCTGGGGAACAGTCAGAAATGAACTTCTTTATTGTTATGTACACCAACATGGCCGCCATAGCCTTTGTCATTTGAGTCACACAGGACTGAAGGTCATGTGAGTGAAAACCATCTATTAATCGTATCGTAACAAAAATAGCGGAAAAGTCTGGCCATATTTGGAACAATTGGTCCCTTTCAATGAGTTCTTATTTTTTTCAGATACCACGCAGCTTTCAACAACCTCTAATTTCATTGGACCCCTATATCACGCAGCTCTATTGTTTTCAGGGCTAGGGTCCATTGTTGTGTTGTTTGTTCTATTGTTTTCTCAGCAAATCAGAGAAGACCTTGTAAGAGCTGCGTACTGCCCCATTTTTTTGTGCCAACTGTTGATGAAACAACCTGGAACAAGATTATGCTTTATTTTAACACATTCATGTCTGAAACATTAATTAACTTGCGTGTGATATAGTAAGATAGTTATTTCACAAAGAATTATGGTAAACACGATTTTCAAATCTTTTAATGTAAAAGGAACGGAAATTTTGGGGAATGGTCATATACATTCCCCAAACGTAATGTAGCAAAAATTTTGACTTTAAACACGAAGTTTTAACTTGGTATTTTGTGCTAGGTCTTATTGGGCAACTCTTCACATCAAAACATTTTCAACTTTGGATTTTAAGTGATGCGACTCAACATATTATGGGTTTTTCAAAAATCAAGTGTTCCGCCAGTTTTTGCCTTTTTTCCTACACTTATATGAACTCTTGTTCTTAGGCCAGCGTTACTTGATTAAAATTAAAACACAAACAGCGGTGATAAACATGGTAAACTAACGCATTTTTATAATAAACTTGACATTTCGTATGCCAAACATACATTTTCAAAAGTAACCGTTTCAGTGTTTGAAAACCGTTTGCATAGTTCAAAATAGGGGTCTGGGGCCGGATTCACGAAGCCCTCCTAAGTTAAGACATATCCTAAGTATTGTTTCTTAACAATAGCCTATTGTTGGAATGACAATAGACTATTGTTAAGAAACAATACTTAGGATATGTCTTAACTAAGGTGGGTTTCGTGAATCCGGCCCCTGGAATCAAGATTAAAAAACAATCTTAACAGTAATTTTATTATGAAAATGCGTTGGCTAACCATGTTTATCACCGCTGTTTGTGTTTTTCCTTTAATTACTTTACTGCTTTAAGTAATGGGAACGATGGATCCTATTTAGCGTTAGGAAACAATACTTAGGAAATGTCCTAACTTAGGCTTCGTGTATCCGGTCCCTGATTGCTTACGCTAAATAGGATCCATCGTTCCCATTACTTAAAGCAGTAAAGTAATTAAAGGAAAAACACAAACAGCGGTGATGAACATGACAAATATGGTTAGCCAACGCATTTTATAATAAAATTATTAAGATTGTTTTTTAATCTTGATTTCAGACCCCTATTTTGAACTATGTAAACGGTTTTCAAACACTGAAACGTACGAAAGCCGAGGAGGGACACTCTCCCATTTCCGACTTCACTTTTTTTTTGCCATTTCCGACTTCACTTTTTTTTTGCCATTTCCGACTTCACTTTTTTTGCCATTTCCGACTTCACTTTTTTTTTGGTCATTTCCGACTTCACTTTTTTTTGCCATTTCCGACTTCACTGTTTTTGCCATTTCCGACTTCACTTTTTTTTGCCATTTCCGACTTCAATTTTTTTTCGATTTCCGACTTCACTTTTTTTTCGATTTCCGACTTCTCTTTTTATTTCGACTTCCGGCACTTTTTTATTCCGACTTCCGACTTCAACCTCAAATCCAATCGTCTATTTGGATTGATATAATGTTCATTTTAAAATGGAATTGGGCAAAATCCTTCAGTTCTGCCGTGCTGTGCACTCCGAAAGGTCTCAGATTTTTCCCACATGTAAATAATTTATTTGTCTTGATTTCGTGTCGGTTATTTTCCCGATCTGGAATCATACACCTCAGATTTAGACGAATACATAGCGCTTGTTTTATAAAAAGTGAACACTGGACAGCGAAGGAAGAAATATAAGCGTGGTAGGAATCCCAATTAATTTCACTTCTTTCGGTGGTTTGCCTTTTATGAATTTTTATTTCGTGAAGTTGAAGGAAAAACAGCCTCGGGTGCAAAATACACCGCCGATAGAAGATGTAAACAATGCGCGTGTCTTGCGAGTTTCGCTTATAATTGCCCTTGTGAATGTTTCTCGGGCGAAAATAACCTTAAAGCGATCACTTTTCATTTAATTTTCTTTTCTATGTTTCGGATAGGTAGGAATAAAAATTGGACATATTTTCGTGTGTGTGATTGCGAGATACTATAGGCGGGGTGAAATAGCTGCGTTATGCGTTACTGGAAAGGTTTCAAATTACTTTTACATTATGCAAATTGCACATTTTTACCTCAACTGAAAAAAATTATTTCAAAGGGCTAAATTTGTTTCTCTCCTCCTAAATTATCACTTCTGCCGTTAACTTTGATTAAATTTATAAGTTTCACTCAAAATTTATTTTATACTAAACCTTTGTAGTACAAATCACGTTCCTAATAGGGTGTGAACAACAAAAACGCCCACAAGAAATATGCGCTAAAACCGTGAGCCCCATAAACATTGTACATTTTCTTATCTAGCACAGTATTTGAGTTATTTCCTGTGCGGATTTCTTGTGGGTGTTTTGTTGTTTACACCCTAATAGGAACGTGATTTGTTCTACAAAGGTTTGGTAGAAAATAAGTTCCATTTATGTATCTTGTAGTTTAATCCTGATGAAGTCTCACTAGCAGACGAAACCGGTCGATTAATAAACTCAGTTATACAAGACAAGTTGCTGCGTGCTGCCCTCAAGTCTTTTTATTTTAAAATGAACATTATACTTATCCAAATAGACGTTTGAATTTAATGTTGAAGTCGGAAGTTGGAATAAAAAAGTGCCGGAAGTCGGAATAAAAATACTGAAGTCGGAAATCGGAAAAAGTGAAGTCGGAAATCGAAAAAAAAAGTTAAGTCGGAAATTGAAAAAAAGTGAAGTCAGAAATCGGAAAAAAAAGTGAAGTCGGAAATCGAAAAAAAGTGAAGTCGGAAATGGCAAAAAAAAAGTGAAGTCGGAAATGGCCAAAAAAAGGTGAAGTCGGAAATGGCCAAAAAAAAGTGAAGTCGGAAATGGCAAAAAAAAAGTGAAGTCGGAAATGGCCAAAAAAAAAGTGAAGTCGGAAATGGCAAAAAAAAAAAAGTGAAGTCGGAAATGGCCAAAAAAAAGTGAAGTCGGAAATGGCCAAAAAAAAGTGAAGTCGGAAATGGCAAAAAAAAAGTGAAGTCGGAAATGGCCAAAAAAAAGTGAAGTCGGAAATGGCAAAAAAAAAAAAGTGAAGTCGGAAATGGCAAAAAAAAAGTGAAGTCGGAAATGGCCAAAAAAAAGTGAAGTCGGAAATGGGAGAGTGTCCCTCCTCGGCTTTCGTAGAAACGGTTACTTTTGAAAATGTATGTTGTTTGTCATACGAAATGTCAAGTTTATTATAATCATAATCGTCGAGTCATCGGGAAAATTGTCGGAAACCAATAGTGACGTCACTATTGACCACCTCAAAACAGTCAAGGATTGAAGTTGAAAGTCGGTGACTGAGCGGAAAACTATGGTGTTTTGTTCTGCGATAAACTGCAGCAACAATTGTCCATTTTCAATACGAAAACAGCGAAAATCGTACACACAAGTTAGAATACTCAGTATTCGCCAGAAGAGAGGACACTGGGAACACGGTTGGCTCGCCAATAGTGACGTCATAATCCTTTTCAATCCTACCACTTGAAGCGCGCGGCCATTTCAGAAACGTTTTCGCGAAGTCTTCGGAAGTCTTCGTACTTTTAGCTATGTGACTTACTTAAAGGCTCAGGAAGGCAAATTGTTGCGTAAGTATGCTTTATTATGGTTTCCTTTAACGTTTATAATAGCTTTAAATGGATAAAGAAAAAAATTCAAATTTTTGGTTCATTTGACCTTTAAAGAAATTCGCCACCACGACTCGACGTAGGTGCTAATGGGGGTTCTCCTTGATGTAGGACTACCGATACACGACGCGGCATCACATTTTCTTTGTTTTTATGTTAAATTTAAATAAATTGTGTTTAATTCTCTAGTTTCTGTCATTGTGAACCATTACATGCACTCAAGACAACCGAGAATAGGATGCGGGATATATATTAGCGGGGATGCGGGAGTGAGATTGTGAGATTGAGTCACTACCAACATCCAAACACTCCATGAGAATTACAGGCTTTATTCTTATGCAAAGCAATGATTTTCTTCTTTACAAAATACATTACATGCCCAAGAAATAAATATAATTTACCATTCATTTTTACAGGAACCACTTGTTATGTTATGCATAGTCTGGGTACCCTGTGATATTCGGGGGGGCCCAGGGGCAGTCGCCATCTTGATCCTAGATTGAGTTCAGTTTATATCCTAACATGGTGTCAGAAGTAAAGCAATAATATGGATAAGTTACAGCCTCCGAGTGTCCTTGTACTCACAGGAAATTTAGCGGAAAACTGGCGGCGTTTTAAGCAGCAATTTCAGATTTACGAAGTAGCGTCAGGCCTAGCAAGAAAAGATGGAAAGGTTCGAGCGATGACACTGTTACACGTGGCGGGACCAGAGGCCTTAGAAGTTTACAACACGTTTCAGTGGGCCAGTGATGGCGATGAGAATAAAGTGGATAAAATAATGGAGCAGTTTGAGCGGTACTGTAATCCGAGGAAGAACTTAACTTTTGAAAGACATTCATTCTTTTCAAGGAATCAACTTGATGGGGAGTCGATTGACGCGTACGTGACTGACTTACGTAACAAGGCAGCAAGATGTGAATTCGGTGATTTGAAGGATGGATTGATCCGTGATCGGATTGTTTGTGGCATAAATGATGACACAGTGAGAGCCCGACTTCTAAGAGAAGCAGAACTGACCTTGGAGGGCTGCCTTGATATTTGTCGAGCTGCTGAAATAAGTTCTGCGCAGCTCAAAGTTTTGAACGAAGAAAAGACGGTGCACGTGGTGAGAGATGATGCGTTGAATAGACGAGACAGTCAGAAAGATGAGCGTGGGGATGCGAAAGATAGCAAAGCAGGTATGATTTCATGTCAATTCTGTGGATATCGTCACAAACGAGGCCGTTGTCCTGCATATGGAAAGACTTGTAATGCTTGCCACAAGCCTAACCATTTTGCAAGTGTATGCCAGGCTAACAAAAAAGAGGTTCATGCAGTGGACCAAGAAGGTGCCAGTGACGAACAGTCCTTCTTCATTGGTGCTTTAAGTGGCAACAAAGGCACAGATAATGAATGGTACATAAATTTGAAAGTTAAGGAAAGGTACATATCATTCAAGATTGACACTGGAGCTCAGTGCAATGTCATCCCTGAAAGCATTTGTAAGGAAGTGGGTATTGTTTGTGGCAGTAAAAAGGGGTCGAGACTTGTTTCCTATTCTGGTCATGAAATCAAAACAGTGGGCAAGAGTGATGTGGCAGTTGAGTACAAAGGAAGATATCAGGTGATTGAGTTTCAGGTGGTTGATGCAGATGTCATACCGGTATTAGGGCTGCAAACCGCCACTGACCTTCAGTTAATACAGAGATTATATACTTTGGCATCAAGCGGTACACAGGAGACCAAACCAGAAATACTCGGTACCTATGCAGATCAGTTCAGAGGCATTGGAGCACTTCCAGGTGAATATGAGATAAAGATTGATGAAAGTGCAACTCCAGTAGTACACCCACCAAGGCGGATCCCATACACGTTAAAAGACAAAGTCAAGGCTGAACTATGTCGGATGGAAGAGATGGGTATTATCACAAAGGTTGAACAACCTACCAAGTGGGTCAACCCAATCGTTGTAGTTCGAAAGCCAAATGGAGATGTCCGTATCTGCCTTGATCCTGTTGATTTGAATAAAGCGGTAAAGAGAGAACATTACCCCTTAAAAACAGTGGAAGAGGTAGCTGCAAGTATGTCAGAAGCAACAGTTTTTTCAACCCTTGATGCTACATCAGGATTCTACCAGATCAAGTTGGCCGAGGAAAGTACTTGGCTTACTACGTTCAACACACCCTTCGGCAGATTTAAATTTGAGAGGTTGCCATTTGGTCTGGTATCAGCCCCAGAGGTTTTTCAAAGGGCCATGTCTGAGATGTTTGAGGACATTGAGAAATGTGAAGTGATTGTTGATGATTTGTTAGTGTGGGGCAAGAATACAGAGGATCATGATCACACTTTGAAGCAGGTGTTGAAGAGAGCAGCAGAGAATGATTTAAGATTTAATGAGCAAAAGTGCAAGTTTCACAGGCAGGAAGTTGAATATGTGGGACATGTTTTTGGGACTGATGGCTTGAGACCAAGTCCAGACAGAATTCAAGCCATTTTGAATATGCCACTTCCACAAGACAAAACAAGCCTACAAAGATTTATGGGTATGGTGAACTACCTGCATAAGTTTATTCCTAATTTGGCTAGCATTAATAAACCACTTCGTGAGCTGCTGGAGAAGACAGTGGAGTGGCACTGGATGGAAGCACAGCAGAAAGCGTACGAAGACCTTATCACCTGTATCACTCAAGCACCGGTTCTTAAGTATTTTGATGTGAATGAAGAGGTCATTGTATCTGTTGATGCCTCCTCAGAGGGTCTGGGTGCCTGTTTGCTGCAAGGGAACCAACCAGTAGCCTATGCATCAAGAGCACTGAACAATGCCGAGCGAAATTATGCTCAAATAGAAAAGGAAATGTTAGCTATTGTGTTTGGCACCAGCAAATTTCACCAGTACATTTATGGGAAAACAGTTATGGTAGAAAGCAACCACAAACCTCTAGAGAGTTTGTTCAAGAAACCATTGTCTATGGCCCCGCAGCGCATTCAACGAATAATGCTTCGTGTACAACAGTATGACCTGATAGTCAAGTACAGACCTGGTGACCAATTGTACATTGCAGATACCCTTAGCCGTGCTAGTCAGTTGGAGTCTACATCACAGGCAGATGAGTTTGAAGTCCATTTGCTGGTACAAATTTCAAAAGAAAAGGCTGATGAGTTTAAGAGAGAGACGGACAGTGATCCAGTGTTATCCAAACTGAAGAAAGTGATATTAACAGGCTGGCCTGAGAACAGGTCAGAAGTGGAGCCAGAATTACAAGATTACTGGAACTTTAGAGATGAACTGTGTATATGTGATGGACTGTTGATGAAAGGTGATCGTCTTATCACTCCATATAGTTTGCGAGATGAAATGCTTGAGAAAATTCATGGCAGTCACCTAGGGGTGGAAAAATGTCTCAGCAGGGCAAGAGAGGGTTTGTTCTGGCCCAATATAAGCAAGAACATTAAAGAAAAAGTTGCCAGTTGTGGAGTTTGTAATAAGTACAGGAACTATCAAGTCAAGGAGCCCTTGCTACCACATCCAGTTCCTGATCGACCTTGGCAGGTGTTAGCTGTAGACATATTTGTCCTTGCTCAAGGGAAATTTGTTGTGCTCGTGGATTATTACTCAAAGTACTTTGAACTGACACAGCTCAAAGACAGCACAAGTGCCTCTGTCATCAACTGTCTAAAACAGCATATGTCAAGACATGGAATACCGGAGGTTCTCCATTCAGATAATGGCCCTGAATTTAGCAGTTTGGAATTTCAACAGTTTGCCAAACAGTATCAATTTCAGCCAAGAAACTGCTCAAAAAAGCATATGAGGATAACAAAGATCCCTATTTAGCAATCTTGGAGTTACGCAATACTCCAATTCCTGGAGTTGGACTTTCTCCCACTCAGTTGCTTATGGGACGTCGCACAAGAAGCATCATTCCTATTAAGAATACCTTGCTAAAGCCAATGGCCTACGACCCCAGTGAAGTTCAGCGAGTGCTGAAAGGAAAACAGCAAGTTCAGAAGAAGTATTTTGATCAAAGCTGCAAGTCCCTCGAACCATTAAAACCTGGAGATAGTATCAGGGTGCGTCAGAGAGGAACCTGGGAACCAGCAGTTTTATTGGGAAGATCTGACAAAGGCGAACCAAGATCATATATTGTGAAAGCGAATGAACATCATTACAGACGAAACCGGAGGGATATTCTGAAGACACAAGAAACCCCATTACATGAAGACTCGTCCAGTGAAGTAGCGGAGGACACCAACAGCAGAGACCCTGTTGCAGACCAACTACCTAATCACCCTAGGGACGAGTCTGATAGTGAACTCACATCAGCTACATCTCCCATTATCAGTAGAGTCAGTGGTCGAGTCATCCACGTACCCTTGCGTTACCGAGAATGATTTCATTGTTCTGAATGACATTGAACACTGAACATTTTAATAGCAAACTGAGGACATGTTTCTAACATTTAGTTTTCTTTGTTATAGGACTGCTCACAGTTTTGCTATATTTGTTATTCAGTTAAGGGTTACAGGGAAAGATGTTATGTTATGCATAGTCTGGGTACCCTGTGATATTCGGGGGGCCCAGGGGCAGTCGCCATCTTGATCCTAGATTGAGTTCAGTTTATATCCTAACACCACTGAGATTGAGACTTTGGAAAATCCACAAGTTATTTCTACAAGTTAAGGCTCCTTTGTAACACAAGGCTTATTATGGGATCTGTCCTGAAAAAGTTGCAACAATCATCAAGAAAAGTATTAATTTACGAAATATGAAAGACAACTTGAAACTAATTTTGTAGAGACCAAACTTTAATGTTGGAAGACCATCTTTTGGACATAGGTCCGCAGTAGCATGGAATATTTAACATCAATCCGTCAAGAGCATAGAGGATCATCAAAGATTTAACTTAAAATTGTTTGTAACAAGGATTTGGTAAATTTAATTCATGTATTTACACCTAATTGCAATAACGTTGTCATAGAAAAATGAAAAAAGACAAATGAAAACGACAAATAGGAATTAATTAGCTTAATCATCACAACGACACGCGGCACGATTAAGCAAGCAGCGGCTATTGTTATTTGAAATTTACCTTGGTTACAGTTGAAAACAAATATGTTGCTACCTGGTTGATGTCATTCTGTGAGAATAACTGTTACATGTGCACAGTTGCACTACGTAAAAAGGAAAAGTGAAAAAACCTGGGGTCAATTTAATAAAACTTTTACAAGTGTAATCTACAAGTGTAGCCATTGTTTTAGAGGCGGAAAACAATAGCTACGCCTGTGAATTACAAGTGTAAAAGTTTTATTAAATTAACCCCTGTTCTTAAACAAAGTACTTGTGCATGCTTCGAAAATTATTAAAATCCGGCGAGAATGTACTTTGTATGACTATTATTGCAATTAGGTGTAAATAACTTTTTCCAGCTTTTACGTAGTTGTTATGATTACGTTTATGTAAATTTATGCTTATATTTTTATACCGCTCAGTAATTTGTAATTAGACGTATAGTAGGTCCACAGACTTGCGTCACGAAATAAGTTGTGTGTATGTGTGAATGCTTACCTTTAATGATCTATCAAAACGTCTCTTCCGTTTCTAACTTCTACGCTATAATAAATTTGTAATTCCACAATAGGAATTGTAAGAAAATCGTGCGATTCGACATCCGCGCGCCATGGTTTTGTTGTGAAGAATTTCATGTCCCTGCTCAGTCGAACAGATGTTCGACGATAAAGCTGAAAAAAGTAATTCCTACAGCTAGTATAAAAACATCTGTTTATTTGCACTTGAAATCACTTTGGAGTTACAAATTTATTTTAGCGTACATTATCAAAGTTAGAAACGGAAAAGATAACTTGAAAGATCGTTATAGTTATCTGCAACCTTGAAAAAATGTTTCACCTTTCCGCAAAATCGCTTGTTCGTTTGTGTTGTTTTGTTTAGGTCTTCTTCAGCTTATTCTTCGGCGTCTTGTGACTCTGTCACTGCTTGTCACATCTTGTTATGGTGTGTTACTGCTTGTAAGGCCTACGGCATACGTCGAACTAACTACGAGCTTAATTCAGTCAAACCTATTAATTTGGAAATAGGGTCATGGATAGTACGACGTTTGCCGCAAAATAAGGCCGACCTGATTTAAAAGATTCGAGTAAGGAATTAGTTCGACTAGCAAGGTCGGATATTACGACTCTGAAGCGACTTTGCGGCAAACGTCGTTTTAAGGTGGCTCCTAGTAGTTTTATTGGGCCACACTTCCCTTTTTGAATGCGCTTATACATAATCTTACTTTAGCTCAATGAATCTGAATTTGATACGAGATGCTAGGCTTGCATTTCTTCGCTTGTCGCGGGTAGCCCCAAAATCGAAAGATAATTAGAAAAAACTGTTTTTCGCCATGTTTGTTTACCGTTGCTATGGAAACGCTGATTAGCATAAAAAGGGCATCATCGAAAACTTTTATCCAAGCCTAACATCTGGTATCAAATTAAGGTTCATTGAGCTAAAGTAAGATTATGTATAAGGGCATTCAAAAAGGAAGCGTGACCCAAAAAATATACTTGGAGCCACCTTAAACACGCGCCGAACTAAATTAATAAATTATGCAAAACATTAAACGAATCATGCAAATCGCATGGATTGGACAAAAATCCTGAAAACAGCGTTTCCCTCATCTGTCAAAGTCGGCACACATGAGACGACTAGTCGCGCCAGTCGCGCCAGTAACAGAATGGTGAATATTATGTTGTGGTGCAATTTTATCATTGGTGCAAATTTTGTTTTCCTTTGTTTAAAACTCATTATCATATATTATCATACATTAGCATTCCCCAAAGCAAAGGAAAATGAAATTTGCACCAAGGATAAAATTGCACCACAACAATTATACCACGAAAACCCAGAATCAACCATCTCACCATTCTTTTACCCAATTCAATGAAAGTTCCGTGAATTCGCCGTTCACCTTGGGTGCGAACGCAAGGGAAACGTGAGGTAACTTGGACGTTTTCCTGCGTTTGGAAAACGTGGGGAGAGGCTGTACCTTTCCAAACAAGCTCAGTGATTGGTTAACGAAACAATAGGTTAAACAACACAAACAATAGCCCTAGCCCTAAACACAATAGAAGCTACAGAACTACGGGGCCAATAAAAATAGAGGTCTGGAAGAACTACAGTACTACTCAAAACGTGGAGAGATCTAGAGAAAGTACATTACTCCAAGTGTTAATGTTGACACCTGATAAACAAGACGTTTAACCTCAATTTTCCTGCATTAATTTAATCTCCTAACTGGGTGAACGCGGCATTTATGTCAGGTTTTGGAAGTGTTAATTTTGAAGGTTAACACTGGAAAAACACGATGTTTACCTACAATTTTCCACTATTTAAAAAAAAAAAATCAGCGAATCCTTTGTTAACCTGAAGGTTTTTTCAATTTTCCAAACCAGGTAAATGCGAAGTTTGTCGCATGTTTTCAAAGTTAGTGCTTTTTTTTATTGCTAACACATTGAAAACACGACTTTTTTCCTGCAAATGTTTAACGTAAAGGGACTTTTCAGCGATGTTTTCCCGTAGTGAGTTCTGTAGAATTTCTTGCAATATGAAGCTTGGCAAATTCACGTTCCATGAAATTCTGAAAAGGAAGCATGAGTACGGCGCCTTCATTTCTGAACGCGCGCATTCATTTTTGTAACCGTTGTCAAAAATGTGCGATGGCTCATGTTGACCCTTGGTAGAGGCAATGGTCGGTGAACGTCTTTTCGTCGATTAAAGAGGTAGGTTTACTTAGTTTTTTTTATTCTTTCTTTTATATCCAGGACACTTGTTTCACCGATTGATGTTCTCCACTCTATAACAGTAGAAGAGCATGTAGTTTTCTATGAATATTTATTAACGAATTGATTGTTTTTCTGCTCACACCTGCCCTCGCAGGTGGTGACAGAACCCAGCAGAACCGTTTCTATCCTGGCCATCCTCAACCCAAAATCAGTGATATTAGTTCCTGTACACTAGTAGAGTAATTCCTAGCAAAACTGGATGATTAGTTTTCTATTGATGCAAATATGGTCAGTAAATGTTCTACAATCATATAGTCGAAATTGATAGAAAGGTTTCTATTAATCAGTTTTGAGTGTTAACTTAAAACTACTTATTACCCACACGAAATTTAGATCAAGTCACGCTATGTTTGAGGATATTTATTTTACACAAAACAATGCAATAACCTTTCTTAACAGTTATCGATCATTTGATTGAAATTAAGCCCGGTTCAAACGTCGAACTTCACATGTGCCGAACCTAATGCAAATGAGCAAAATCTATTGTTCTTGCTCATTTGCATTAGATTCGGCACATGTGAAGTTCGACGTTTGAACCGGGCCTAAGTTTTTTTACAGTGTCATCAAAAGCAATAGTCTTCATTGATTAGAGTTTCTACTGTATTTCTCTTTCTTCCCGTTCAAGCTTTATTTTTTTCAGGTTCCTTTTTCAACTGCTTAAGTTGATAGACACTGCGAGGATCACAAATTTCACCCATGTTTTTACTGTATTATCAACGGAAATGCCGTCCTCCTCATGGCTATAAAAGACATCATACAAAGAGTGCTAACAGTCAAGTGAGTGATGCTCATTACAGATCCGATCAACCAGGACAAGATGCATCCAACTTCTACCAACAATAGTCCTTTTTACAGTTGTGTGCTTGGTGACCTTGCCTTTGAGTGGAAGCGAGGCTGGAGGTGACCTTGCTTTGATACAAACCTTTCTGCCTTTCATATGTTAATAATGCTTTTCTCATGCTAACTAGTTTAATTTACATCTGAAAAGCTTCAAGGTCTGTATCATAACAAGGTCACCTCCAGCCTCGCTTCCACTCAAAGGCAAGGTCACCAAGCACACAACTGTAAAAAGGACTATTGCAGTCCTCTAGCGCCAGATGCCATTGATGAATCTAACCATACTATAGCTAGCCAACAACCTCAGACACCCTTAGTTCTTGAAGTCCACCGCCTCAACGTGAGGAAAGATATGACTGGCATATTTTCATTTCCTAGTGTTCCTGTCTTTCGCAATAATATCAAGGTGGTTTTTATTAATGAAAACGGGAAGATGGAAGGCGGTTGAGGTGCTGGGCTGGTGAGGGATGCCTTTAGTTTGTTATGGAACGATATTTATAATTCGTTAATGTTAGGAGAAGAGGAACGTGTCTCTTGTATCCGTCACAACTTTCAGCGTTTACAATGGGAAGCTATAGGTAAAATTCTTTTAGCTGGAAACCTTAGTAGCCAGTGCTTCCCACTACTGCTTTTCAGACCTTTCCTATTGTTTATTTGGGGGGTCTATGTTAACGGAAGACATGCTTTTGGCATCTTTTAATAGATACATATCTTATAGTGAACGGGAAGTAATTAAGGAGTGCCTCAATGGTGAATTTGACAGTTACAATAACCAGCTACTGGAGCTGTTAAATAATTTTGATGTTGAAAAGAGGAAACAAGAGTATTTTTTGTCAGATATTAACAGAAATTGTGCTCAAAAAGCTTATTCAGCGTCCTCAGTATGTTGTGGATTGCTGGAAAGAGATTCTACTTCAACTGAAGCCCTCATTTCCGTACCTTGATTCTGTCAGTGACCCCGCAGTGACCTTTATGACCGACTGATACCTACAGGAGTAGTTCCAGTAAGGTTATTGACAGGATGCGAGTAGAAGCCAAGAGTGACGCAGAAAGAGAGTGCCTAAAACACCTCAAACGATACATCAGGAGAGTTAGATGCAGTAAAATTGAAAAGATTTTTGCGTTTTGTAAGCGGGAGCGAGCTATTCTTGTTCCCCGAGTTGCAAGTGACATTTACCCAACTCGAGGGCAGCGCAAGCAGGCCTGTGGCGCATCACATACTTGTACTTTTGTGCTGGAGCTCCCGTTCACTATACCAATTGGGGGTTTGCACATGACGTCATAAAAATATAAAAATATAAAGAATGTATCCCCTGAGTGGGGCACCAAGATGGCCGCTCCATACATTTCTTACTAAAAATGTCCAATGCTCGTTCTTCAATAACACTTGAACGAAATCCTCTTGTGCTCCAGTTTGGCCCAGATGTGTAGTTTTAAACTCTTCACAATTTCATAAACATTTTGGAATCGAAAACTGTTGTTTAATGCTTCTTAATGTTGGTATGACGTAAGTGAAAACCCCAATCATTTTCAGAGATAAGAGAAGTTTAATAATATCCTATCTCTCAATTCATGGGGTTTGCATATATCGTTTGCAGTGGAAAAAAATGCGGTAGCATGGCGTTCTACCAAATGCCTACACATGGAGGCAATATTAAAACTAATGAACTATTATAGAGCAGTTTTCAATTGAGTATCGAAAGTAATTACACAATTGCTTTGGTTTTGCATTGCTACGCTTTGCGATTGGCTAAAAAATCTCGCGCCACTTTCTCGACCAATCAGAAGTTAAACCAAAACCAATCGTGACTTGCTCGCACGCGTTTTCCCGCGCTTGGCGCCGCCGACATGTAATTGCTTCGAGCTCTGATTGGTTCATTGGATTGTTTACGACTGCTGTGATTGGTCAGAGTAATTACTTTGGTTTTGGTTTTACGACACTCAATGGAAAACTGCTCTAAGTGATGATGAAAATGAATGATGAATAGGTAATATATCAAACATGAGACACAGTGTTTCATCACAAGATCAAACACTGAGAAGAGAGTTGAAAATACGACGCGCAGCGGAGTATTTTTGACGAACTTCGAGGTGTTTGATCTTGTGATGAAATACTGTGTCGAATGTTTGATATTACTTCTCAAACAAAATGATTTTAGAAGGAGAAATTAAGGATGCAAAAATGAGCAGTGTTTCATCTGATTTCCAAACACTCATTAAACATTAATTTCCTTTGTATTTTCTTCATGAATTATTAATGAGTTTGAGAATGGATATTGAAAGATGAACAGTGGCACGAGAAAAGACATTTTGCTTCATGAGCATACGAATCTGCATAGAGAAGGCATAATGCTAAATACGAATAGGCCATTTCCGAGTTGCCTTTCGCTTCTCTATCAAAGCGAGGCTAGGTGCGAAACCTTTCATATGAAAATGAGTTTTTAAATGAAACCTCATTTTCATATGAAAGGTTTTGCACCTAGCCTCGCTTTGAAAGAGAGGCTAAAGGCAACTCGGAAATGGCCTTTTGACTTCAAAAGTTGAAAGAGCTTGTTAAACGTAGTAATCTTTGCAATTTTCAGCATTTTTCATGCAATATTTAAGGAAATAGCTGCTATCAAAAACGGCAAAATTGTTGGGTGGCAAAAGCGCCCATACATTCTTTGTAAAATTTTGAGTTTAATACAGCATTGCATGAAGTGTATCTTGTATATCGGGCTCAAATTTTCAGAGAAAGCTTATTGTGCTATGCCCTTTCAATATTCAGAGTTTATTTTTTTATAGGTCTGTTACAGAACGAGGCGCATATGCTAATGAGGCAAAAATGGTAAACAATGATTTCCCTATACGTGTACCTTGTAAGGTGTTAATTAAAAAACCTAATGATATAGTTTCCACAGAATTTCATTTGTGTTTTGCGTGTTCAGTTTTGCTACCAGTGGGGTTTCGTTTGTTAACACCAGTTTAAACAGTCGCGCCCGTAGCCGGATCACATGTTTTACTGAGCGAGTAGAAAATATAGGAAAATAAACAATAAATAAAAAAAATACAAAAATGGTATGCACAGCAAGAAATAAATCAGCTTACTTGCCGATGTAATGACGTCCGTTTGATCATGATGGCTACGGGCATGACGGTGTTTGAAATACTCAACTCGTCCGTGCATAATTGGTTTACGTTATGTGCATGTCTTTATATGCTAACGAACCTGCCATTTATTTTAAAACAATGCGGTATTGTGAAACCTGTATCTAGACTGGTAATAATATTAAGCTGAAAGCTATCTCGCTCAACGTCCGTGGTATTCGGACCTTGGAAAAGCATAAAGTAATTTTAAATTGGTTAAGCAAGCAAAAGGCAGATATTTGTTTTCTACAAGAAACCTATAGCACAAAGGAAATTGAAAAACAGTGGAAAGTGCAGTGACATAGCGATTTCTTTTTTGCTCACGGGTATGCGCATAGTCGAGGAGTCGCCATACTTATACGACATATGCTTGATTTCAAACTAATTTCAGTCAAGTCCGACGAAAAAATGAAGATTCATCTTTTTGGAGGCTAATATTCAGGATTGTTCTTTTCTTTTGGTAATTTTGGGTCTTTTTGGTTTTTTTCTTTTGACTAATACAATAAAATCAAAACTTTAAATGAAATGACCCTTTATTTGCCCTCGGTAAGTGTTTGTATCACAAGTACTAGTGGAGCCAAGCGTTTTTAAAACAGAAGTAAATGCTTCAAATTGAATATGACCTGTTATTGCTTGGAGGCAGACCACACGTTTTCCAATACAATACCAGCTAAATTAAGAATTTCTGTTTGCTATTGTTTCTCAAGAACGGGCGTTAGAATAATTTTGACGATGTCACTGAAACCGACAGACCAGATGATGAAGTGACTTCCAAATCGTGAAATGCCAATTTTAGCGAGCAAGAGAAACTTCTTGCCAAGCTGGGAAAACAATATCCTGATATTGAGAACAAAGGATAATGCTAGCAAAGGACAATGCTAGCTTAAACGTGGCCGACGGGCCTGCTTACATGGAGAAAGGGTGACCCGGGTAGAGAACAAAGGATATGACAATGCTAGCTTAAAAAGGAAAAAGACATCCTGGGAAAAAAATGAGAAAACCTTCAACGCCGGAAATCCAGATAGGAACAAACAGTTGTCGGGTTGGCTAACTTTGCATTTTTTAATTTTTTGTTCGTTCGTTCGTTCATTTCTTTCTTTATTATTAAAATGCAAAATAAATATAGTTTCTTTCTTAATACAATACTAGAGATTCTGGGGAAAAGAAATTCAAAGAGGTGAAGATCCGTTCCTGACCATGGCCAGACAGGAACACGAGGCAAAAATGAGAATACTTCATTTGAAAGAGTGGAAACTTAGGATTTAAACGTCTTGGCCATTTTCTTGTGACAAATCTGGAGGAAGCCCATTCCCATTTGGATACATTGATTCTTGTGATAGGAATGATTAAAAAACATTTTCTGATGTGAGTTTTAATAAATTTCCTTTAACATCTGTCAATACTGCCATGTAAATTAGTTACAAAGCGATGCCAATGTCGTGTCTGCACCGTCGAAATCAGTAAAAAAGGTTTTCGGCTCAGCTTCGTGAATTTTCCATGAGTGGCTCCTCGTCCCTTACATTCTCCTCACGATATATCAAATACAGTTGCTTGCAAAAAATAACAGGCGATGATTAACTGGCGTTTAACATTTCCACTTGCATCAGCACCTCCAACAGGTTCATCATCGTAATCATCGAGATCCATCAGTCGTTTCTCCCTCTCTGCATTATTGCAAAATTCTGTAAGGCTGCAACGGCAACGATGATAACGAGTACGCATCTTCGCGCTTGGTGTTCATTTTGCGTACGAACGTGACACAGTTCTACAGCGGAACTTCTGGGATAAGTTAACTTCCTTAAAAAAAAACTATTAAACATATGGTCTCAAAGAGACATCTCTGTTTACGGCAGAATAAATCTAGTGAAATCCCTTGCGCTCTCCAAACTGGTATTTATCTGCAGTGTAATGGAAACTCCAAAATTTTTTGTTGATGAAGCAAACAAAATAGTCTTAGATTTTATTTGGAGCCACTAATGTTTTTACTGTGTTAGGTTTCTTTTTTGTCAGCTTCAAGTCGTAGTTTCCTTTTTGTTGTAGATTGTCTTTTGTGAATGTTAACTGCATGTGTGTATGTTCAACAAACAAAAAAAAAACAGTGAAAGTACTATACTTGCAAGTTGTATAAGTATCGCATTGTAAGTAGTGTAAGCATCGTTTTTGTAAATATTGTACTGTTTCGAAAGATAACGAGTACGCAATCCTATACGCAAACAAGGGAAACGCCTCTTGAAGATTCCAAAACACCTTTCTATTACAATTCGGGTATGTCTGAGCATCATTATGACAGACTTGGCATCATTCCTTGGGTTGAGAATGGGGGTCATAAGGTAGGATCTGCATGCATATCCGTTATCACCAACAAGTATGCCATTCATAGATCCATTACGAAATTGTTCTTCAATTGTGCTATTGCCAAAAATACGAGCATCATGGTATAAAGTTTCTGGCACTCAATTAAGCATTTATTCGAGGATTACGAAATCAATGGAAGTGAGGTGATTTTCGGAATAACTAAAGAAGTTGAAAATGCACTACTTAAAAATCACGTAATTCTTATTTCCAAACAGTATATTTTTAGATGCAGACTCAACGGCTCCCTCCCTTGTGAAGTTGTGTTCAATCAATATCTGAAAGCAGTTTATGAATCTGAAAGTTCAATAGCTAAAAGAAAAAACAAACTTCAATTTCACAATGGAAAATGGAAAAAGCTCATGCCTTACCTCTCACAAATATAAGACGACAAGTTAACCCTCCCGCTCTTCTCTAATCGTTTTATTTTCGTCAATGTATCGTCTGTGTCTCTCCACTGTAATTAATTCTGCTGTAATTGGTATGTAATGTATTGTAAATAGTTTATTGTAAGTAATGCACTGTAGTTGGTCTATTGTAAGTAACATACTGTAAGTAGTGTATCGTATTGTACTATATTATTAGTAAGTAGTGTATTGTTTTGTATTATATTATTAGCAAAATGTTGCAAAAAAATACGAGCATCATGAGTAGATCCTGGCCACCGTGCTACGATATTAGTAATTAATGCTTCGCTAACACAAACTGTTTGAACATTTATGGAGTATAATTGTTTCCTGTTTATGAAAGCCATTTATTGCATTGTTCCTACCTGGACAAACAATACTCATGTGGGTGCAATCAATTCCTCCTACGATACAAGGAAATCCGGCCATGTCGTAAAACCGTTTCGTTTCATGTAAATTGGTTGAGAAAGAAATGAATGTCCCTTTATTTTTCACAATTACTCTTGAAACTCGGTGGATTACCTTGCAGACAGCATAATTAGAAATCCCAAACAAATCTCCAATTACTTGTTGAAAGCTGGCTGTGGCATAAAAACACAATGTAACAAGTACTTGCTAAGTGGAGTGAGGGATAATCCTCGCCTTGTTTGATGTTGCAGATCGTCGTTCAAGATATAAGTGAGTGTAATAACGGAATCTTTCCTCAGACGAAACCGTGTCCGAAAATTTTCATCATCACATTCTTCCAATGGATTCAGCCTTTAATCACTCAAATGTCGCATTCATTGCTGAAGCTGTCGATAGCGCAAACGTCCATCTGTGAGAGAAAAAGTTCACTAATAAAATGTTAGACTACGTTTGAACCTACTCCTGACCAGGTCTAAGTTGTTATTGTTTGTTGGCCCGTGTTCTTTTTAGACTCTGAACCTGGGAACTGGATTATTTAAACGTCATTTATCTTAATCCAGGTCTAAGCAAAGGAAAAGGAAAAAGGAAAAATCACTCCCTGAGTGCGAGTTGGTTCGCATGTTCTTCGAAAAAACGGAATCCGAGTAGTCACTAAACCCCTCAAGACACTTAACAAGAATTTCCTTCACCGAAATTCCGACCACCAATTGATCTCCAAACCAATGTAGTGTACAAGATTCCCTGTGCTGCTCCCTGAAACTACATCGGAGAAACTGGTAGATGCTTTACAACTCAAAAGAAAGAACGGAAGACTTTGTAAAACATTTTTGAAAAAATAATTAGCGATATTAAAACATGACGTTTTGGCGACAGCATGATCGAAACGTCATGTTTTAATACACCTTATTCCAAAATGGCGGCCAATTTATTATTCTTTTATATGCATGTTAATTAGCCCTCATGGCCTCATTTTCACTTGAAAATTCTTTTGTATTTTGCACATGCTAACGAGGCCATGAGGGCTAATTTACATGGATATAAAAGAATAATAAAATGGCCGCCATTTTGGAATAAGGTGTATATCGCTAATTTTTATTCTGAAAAGAAAGAACACATCAGAAATGTCAAGGTAACAAGGGCTCAAATATTTCGACGTATGCTTGGTATGCAATCATTGAATCGACTTTACAAACGCACAAGTGATCAACAAAGCCGATTACCAAGTGCGAAAAACTTTAACAGTCGTGGCAGTACCGCCATATCCAATGAAGCAAATACATGTAACTCAAACCCACAATATTCTATTCTTCTTAAATAATGGATCCCTTTTTTAGTCATTTCTCTTGTTGTTATCTTGCATTCCACTTTCCAATTATTTTACTGTGTATGTTATCAGGAGTGCCAGAACGAGGCAGTGCGTCCCTTTAAAAAGCAAATCGCGCAGTTTAGTTCTCTATTTCTCATTTGTCTAAGATGGAAAGAAAAGTTGCATGTGATCAATGATCAAGACATAAAAAGCTACACCACGGCAGGAAATGTTACCAATGCAGAAAATGTAGCACATCGAACAAAAACCGCCACGAACGGAAGTGCAGAACAGCGGTAGGTGAGTACAGTTAATATTTAATTCTTACAAATCTAGCTCCATTCTAGCATTCTTTTCGTATTGTTGCTAGAATCACTGAAGGTGTTTTGATACAGTTTTCTGGAGGTGATACATGGGCTTTTAAGAGGTCTTCTCCAAGTCAGATCAACGTGAAATTTTCACCGCTAACTGGTTTTGAATTGAAGTTTGGCAGAATATATTTTCTGGTAAAATCGATATTACCATGACGACGATAAACAAGAAAAGTGAAATTTTACGCGTTTTATTAAGATTTCGCATTGAAAATCCAACATAGACATCTTAAAATATGGTATATGGCATATATATTTTGCAAAAATAAATTCTGTATTTTTGATTTCAAATAAATGGCAATAACATTTGAAACCTTACTATTTG